>PVJS01007602.1:11158-55679 GCA_004027185.1 Glis glis | reverse complement strand
GGTCTCACGAAGTTGTGGAGGGCCTCACTAGGGGGAGAGAGAGAGAGAGAGAGAGAGAGAGAGAGATGAGGCTGGCCGCGAACCCGGATCCTCCAGTCTCCGCCTCCCAAAGTACTGGGATTACAAGCGTGCGCCACCACGCCCGGCACTACTAACCACTAATTTCTTGGTGGGTCATCTTCTAGTTTCTTGTAGGGACATTTTTTTTGAGATTATGTAATACTTTATTTCTCATCCAACTTTCACCTACTAATTTTGGCACCAATCAATAATTACTGCCTAAGACAGTTATTACTGTGGTGGTTTGTTATTTTGTGATGTAGAATTTTGTTTAAATCTCAAATAACCTATTGAAATATATTTTATTTATTTATTTCTTTTTGTGGCACTGGGGATGGAACCCAGGGGCATTCTACCTTCGAACTACACCCCCAACCCTATTTTTTTATTCTTTATTTTGAAACAGGGTTTCATTAAGTTGTGGAGGTCTCACTAAGTAGCTGAGGCTGGCCGCGAACCCGGATCCTCTGGTCTCAGCCCCCCAAGTACTGGGATTACAAGCGTGTGCCACCAGGCCTGGCTTGAAATATATTTTATTATCATCATTGTGAGTATAGACAAAGCAGCACAGAATTAAGGGCTTTGAAGAGCTGTCTGTTATCTAATTTCTGAATCCTCATCCAATATACAAACATAAACAAACAAAAACCAAACAACAACAACAACAACAACAACAAAAGAACCCAAACTGTACTTGGGAGACTGAGAGAGGAGGTTTGCAGATTTGAGGCCAGCTTGAGCAAGTTACCAAGACCCTATTTTGAGACAACAACAAAAAAATATGAAAAGGGATGGGGGTGTAGCTGCCTCTGTGTTCAATCCCTAGCCCCACACAAACACACACATCACCCATTAGAATTACTTTAATTCATGATTGGAATAGGCTAAGCCTGGAAGCATTGAAATTAAAAGTAAAAGTTGTACACAAAAGAAGAAATACAGATCGCCAGAGGTATATGAAAAAATGCTCAACATCACTAGTCATCAGGAAAATGCAAATTAAAACCAGGATGAACTATATCACCTTGCATCTGTTAGAATGGCTATTGTTGAAAAGATGAAAGACACACATGTTGTCCAGTATGTGGAGAAAAGGGAGCCCTTGTGTACTGTTGGTAGGAATGTAAATTAATACAGCCATTATGGAAGACAGTATGGAAGTTTCTCAAAAATTGGGATAGAACTATTGTATAATCCAGCAACCCCACTCTGGGTATATATCCAAAGGATGTGAAGTCAGTATGTCAAAGAGATATCTGCACCTATATGTGTATTGCAGCACTATTAACAACAGACAAGATATGAAATCAACCCAAGTGCCCATCAGTGGATGGATGGATAAAGAAAATGTGGTGTATACACAATGAAATGCTATTTAGCCTTAAAAAGGAAGGAAATCTTTTCATTTGCAATAGCATGGATAAATATGGACATTATAGTAAATGAAATGAGTCAGGCAATAAGACAGATATAGCATGGTGTCACTTATATATGGAGTGTAAAAAAAATCGAACTCACAGAAAAAGATGGTAAAATGGTGGTTCCCAGAAAATTTCAGTTAGATCAGAGCGAATAGGTTCCAGAGATCTATTGTACTTCAATATGTAATAACAAATATTGCATGTTTGAAAATTGCTGAGTAGGTTTTAAGTGTTTTTACCACAAAATAACAATGTGAGGTAATCTATGTGTAAGTTAGACAGCTTGATTTAGCTATTCCACAACATATACATATATTAAAACATCATTTTGTACTGTAAAGATATTCAACTTTTTACTTGTCAATTAAAAAAAGAAGTAAAAGTTATGGGAAGAAAACTAAACTATCTTTATCCATCTCTAATAATATGATTCTATGAACTTTTAAATACATAAGAATCTTATCCTGTACCTTTAAAAAATGCAGCACATTCCAGAATAAACTACCCCAACAACTTGTACTTCATCTGAAGGAATTTATTTGCTGAAGTTGCAAAAAAAAGAAGCTTGTCTTAAGAGGTGTTCTGCAGCATCGAGGCCTGTAGGCAGCTCTGTACCCGAGATTCAAACTAAAGAAAGCACGAGTTGATATTTTATTCTAATAGGACCTGCAGGGGTCAGCTTCTCTTGAAAAGGAAGGTTAAAATTTCAGCGCACATCAGGAGACGTGTTCCTGCTTCTAATCCTCATGTTTAAAAACGTGTATGTCGGGGAAAGAATGCTTCGTGTCCTTATCAAGTAGGGCATAACAAAATTGGAAATTGGTTTGTGATTTATTGCACCTCCGGCGACACACTGAAGTGTGTAGTAAAATTAACTTTGGGTATATACAGTAGCTGCTTGCACAGCATGACTAAAGAAAGACCCTGTGAGTAGGAGAGGTCGCAGCTGAACGCAGCCAGAAATGGAAAACTTCCACTGGTTGGAGCCGCACAAATGCGTGCTGTTGGGATTTGCTAGCATTTGCATTCGATCTTTGTGGCTAGTAGGAACGTAGGCTCAGAAGGCCCCGCAGGTCCTCCTCTGTTCCGTCCTCCAGCCACCTGGGCTCTTGAAGGTCCATCTGATACAAGGGTCTCTTTGTTTGTTGTCAAGCGGGGGCTGCCATTGGTCGGCGAGCAAAGAGAGTTGACCAGAAGTCCAGGCTGCAGTTGCACAAGACCGAATTGTTGCAGCCTTGGGGTTGCGAGGCATTTTTGGCGAGCGGGGCATTTTGAACACCCGCAGGAGCTCAGGGTTGTGGACATAGCCTTGGAGAGGGAAAATATTTGATAGCAGAGCTCTTTCTGGAAATTCCCGCGTGGTGAACAAGGATGTGCAGTGTAATTTTGGTTTCATATTAAAATTCCTTGAAGCGGGCCCTGGGTCTGTATCGGGTCCTCAGATCTTCCCTTTAATGAAATTGCCAAACGCAACACTTCAGCCTTAGGACGTCATGGCAGTAATATAAACCAAAAAAGGGGCTCATTTACATTTGTGCCCACACCATTAATGTAAATTGGTTACTAGCTATTTATGCTAAAGAGCAATATAAAACATAAAGGTAGTTTTATTAACTACATCCTGCCCTCTGAAATCTGCTGTGCATGGAGTTTTAATCAGCGATCCCGCCCCCACCCCCCCATGCAGGATGGCATTTACTCTCTCTAATTAACATATTTATTAACAAATTACTGCGTCCTTTCTGCAATTTGCATTTTATAACACATTACCACAAGGAAGTTAATAAGACAGTCCCATGTCCTGCTTTTGTGATTCTACTGGAATGTTGCATGAATCTGTTTCTCTCTGATTGCCTTCATTTCTCTTTAGGCAGGGGGACAGGACATTTACGA
Organism: Glis glis; assembly: GCA_004027185.1. Lineage (NCBI taxonomy): Eukaryota > Metazoa > Chordata > Mammalia > Rodentia > Gliridae > Glis > Glis glis. The sequence goes on along the minus strand of PVJS01007602.1, from coordinate 52,305 downwards.
ACAGCGAGAAGACAGAAACAATGGGGGTGTGTTCCTGGGGGTGTGTTCCGGCCCCTGCATCCTTTCCTGGTCCACTATGGGCTGCTAGGGTGAGCGGGACTGTGGAGGGAGAGGGACCAAATCGTGCATCTCATTCTCTGCCCTCCAAGTCCTCTCTCACAGTCTGGGAAGGTCTCACTTCTCAGTCTTTCATACTGATCGCACCAGGACATAGAAACCTTATGTAAGAAGTCAAGAGCAAAAGGAATATGGGACCAATTCTTGGGACTTTAAAGAAAAAACAAAGCTTAGTGTTTAAGTATATATTTGTTTTAAAAACATTTCTAGAACTGAGTTTCTCAATCTTGACAGTACTGATGCCTGGGTATCAGGCATTAAAATTAAATAAAACATTCTAGGAGTGGATCCAGGAGATTCCAATATACAGCCAGCATGTTGCTGTTCACCAGGGCTTTCCAGACCAGGAATTCTAAGATCTTTGGGTGTAGCAACACCCTTTTGTATTCATTTTAAAATAATATCACTCCTCAGTATTTAGCCAAAAGAATTAAAGTCAGATTTACTATTAGCAATACATGCATGCCCATATTTATAGTAGCACAATTCACACTAGCCAAATGTGGAAGCTAGAGAGAAAAAAGGAAAGAAAAGGAGCCTCGTGAAAGTAAAGTAGGAGAGAGGCCAGCAGAGTAGTGGAAGGGGCTGGGGGAGGGAGGAGAGAGGGGAAGGGGAGGTACAGAGAAGGAAACAGACCAAATTATGCTATGGGCATACATGAATGTATCACCATGAATCTCACGATTATGTATAATTATAATGTACCAACAAAAAATTAAAAAATAAGATGTTATGGTGGAAGTGGCGCTGTGGGCTCTTTCTCTCAATTCAGATAAGATTTTCTGAATGGGGAATTAAAACTAACAGGTGGCAGTTGCAGCTTAAACAAAATTTTATTACAAATTACAAAGCAAGAAATAGAAAGGGAAGAGAAGAAAAGCAGCATGCACGCTGGAGAGCCCGAAAATGGAACTCTGCCCCTCCAAAGTACTGGTGTGCACTACCACATCTAGCTGTATATTTTAATTTTTATGTGAAGTTAATCTTTTACTTAAAATACTTTTATTCTATTTTAATTGACACAGTAATTGTGCATGTTTATGGGGATATAGTGTGACAATTTAATATACTTATACAATGTGTAATAATCAAGTCAGAGTAATTGGTATGTCCATCCCCTCAGCATTTATCAGTTCTTTGTGTTGGGAACATTCAAAATCTTCTCTCCTAGCTATTTTGAAATATTCAATTAATTGCTGTCATAGTTACCTTACTGTGCTGTAGAACATTAGAAGTTATTCCTCCTAACCAACTGCCCCTCTGTGCCCATTAACCATCCTCTCTTCGTCCCCCCCCATACTTTTTCTAGGCTCTGGTAATCATGATTCTAGTCTCTACTTCCTCAATTAGCTTCCACATATAAATGAGAGCACACAGTATTTATCTTTCCGTGCCTGACTTATACAGTGTCTTCTAATTCCATCTGTGTTGCTTCACATGACAGGATTCTTTTCATGGCTTTATAGTATTCCATTTTGTATGTATACCAGTTTCTTTATCCATTCATCCATTGATGGACACCTTGGTTGATTCTCTATCTTGGCTACTGTGAATAAGTCTGCAATAAACATGTGAGCATAGCTGTTTCTTTGATATACTGATTTAATTTCTTATTGATATATACCAAGTAGTGGGATTGCTGGTCATATGGTGATTCTATTTCTAGTGCTTTTTTTTTGTACTGGGGATTGAATCCAGGGGCATTCTACCTCCAAGCTACATCCCCAGCCCTTTCTATCTTTTATTTTGAAACAGGGTCTCACTAAGTTGGTGAGGGTCTCTCTAAGTTGCTGAGGCTGTCCTTGAACCTGCAATCATTCTGTCTCAGCCTCCCAAGTACTGGGATTATAGGGTTGCACCACCACACCTGGCTCTATTTATAGTTTTTTTGAGGAACCTTTACACTATTTGCTGTAGTGCCTGTACTAGTTTACATTCCTGCCAAATGGTGTATGAGAGTTCCCCTTTCCCTATCCATGCTCTACAAGCTATATCCTCAGCCCTCCTCAAGGGGCTTTGAATTTAGTAGAAACAAAGTAAATAAAGGAAAGTGTTTGATTCTGGAAGAATCATGGTTTATTGCTCTGAAAGAGGCTTCAGGTGAGAAGTTTCCAACTTGTGTGATAGGTGTGCATTGGCTCCATAACACTTGGTACCATTAAAAAAAGAGTATATTCCTCTGGACTTTAAAAATCAAATTAGATCTGGTTTATTACATTTATTTCTTAGGAGCCCGTGGTGTCTCCAGCCCTTTGGAAGGTACTGTTTTTGTGCTCCCTATTCTGGGGTGAAAGGACACTTTGGAACATGTGCTCTCTGTCTACCTGTCTCCTGTCTCTCTGCCTGGTTTGCTTGAGGAGAGGTCCTGGTGTCAGGGAAGGGCATGGGGACAGTTCCTCTGGTTCATCGGAGTGATGATGCCCTGTTCAGGGAGAATTCCACAGATCTATTTTGTTTCTCTTCAAGTTCATATTTTGCCAAGGGTGATCCTGGACTAGGAGGATCTCTAGCCAGGACTCTCTGGCTGTCTTTTTTTTTTTTTTTGCCTTACCGGGGATTGAACCCAGGGGTGTTTTACCTCCGAGCTACACCCCCAGCCCTATTTTTTATCCTTTATGTTGAAACCAGGTCTCACAAAGTTGCGGAAGGCCTCACTAAGTAGCTGAGGCTGGCTGCGAACCCGGATCCTCCGATATCCACCTCCCAAGTACTGGGATTACAAGTGTGCGCCACCATGCGCCGCCTCTGGCTGTCTTGATACATGCAGCATAATAATTAACATTACATACACAGTAACATTAATAAGCAATGCCCTGCATTAATTTAGCACTTTAATTGTGGCTTAAAATTAAGCCAGTTAATTTTAATCCTGAGTATCAAGGAAAAGTAAAAGGACCCAAAAGCAGGTTTCTTAGCTGGGGATTAGTTCTTGGGTCCCTCAGGGTCTGGCTGGGCTTTAACAGGTTTGTGAACTTTCTGAAATTGAGTGCAACAAGTCAAGTGATTTTGTATGCATTTCTTGGGTGGAGGGTTGAGACATGGATCAGATTCCCAAGGCGATTGTGGTCGTTAACTATTGACTTTGGATTTTAGGAAGAATGTACATGATATGGACAGGGGAGGATCTTCGGTATAAGACTTTAAGTATTTGTAGCCACCATCGATGTGCTCATCTATAGAAATCTGACTCTACGGTTTTAAAACCACCTTCTTGCTCTTGTTCCCTTGAGTGTCAGGTTACCCAGAATAGGGGACCCACAGGAGCGAAATGACCTTGGGGCTACAGGGAACTAGCAGCAAGACAGGCATTTCCTAGGTTCTACCTGCTGGGTTTCTGGTAGAACCTGGTGACTCTGGGGAAGCCCAGGGGTCTGGGTGTCGTGGGGTGCTGGGGAGGCAGCCACAGCAAGGTGAGAACATTTCACCTACTTACCCCAGGTGCAGGTGACTCCTTAGTTCTGAGTCCTAGAAAGAGCGAGCAGCGACTGCCCATCCTTCATCCCTGTAAAATAATAGACTAGGGGGTTCTTTGAGGAAGTAGAGCCACATGGTGCTACACAAATTTCATTACTCTTATTATCATCACTCCGATTTTAATTTGATTTAAAAATTTTATTGGTCCTAATTGCAGCAGTTATGAATGTTGATGTTATTTTCTGCCACTTCTAATTTCTATAAAGAACCCAGATCTTTGTTTCTTAATAATTGAAAATGACTCCCACTTAATGGATTCATGCATTCATATGGAATTCCAATCTTTGGCTTGACATTAAGGGTGGGGGTATATTATCAGCTCCTTTTAAAATTACAGTGTTTTCTAAACCCAGTAAGATCCTTGATCTGTATGATCTGATAGGCTGATGTTTTTCATTGTGAAGGAAAATTAGTCAATTAGGAATGCAAAAAAAAGCTAAAGAAAAATATTTTTTATATGCAAAGATAAGAATACTGCTTAAGGATATTTTGCTGTCAGCTTTTGGTAAGGACTTTTTTTTCTTTTGCAGTAGTGCAAGATGGGGTCTCTGTAGATAATGGGTAAGATGTGTGTTCCACTTTGTACCAGGCATCCTTCTAGCTCCTAAAGAGTTAAAACATATTCGGTCCACCCTTATTAAACAGACAGTTATATTAGGAAAACTTATATAAATACTTGGGAAAGGCCTTGCGAGAAAATAACCTGCTGCATTCTATTTGTGTTATGGTCACCGTATGCGTAAGCTAATTTTAAACATTAAAACTCTAATTATAAAACACCACTTCCCTGAAGGGTGGGCCATCTGGGGAAGGCAGAAGGGCGAGGACCTTCGGGGTGAGTCACAGGGCCAGGGAGCGGGTGGGTGGAGGTGGTAACCGACCAGCCTGGGTCAGATCATTTCTCCAGGTGCCCCTGTGCCCTGGAGCAAATCTCAAGTTGGGGTTGTTCCTCTGATTGTAATTTAGAACACTGTACTGGGATGGAGTGCTTTGGTAGTCCTCAAAACAATTATTATTATTATTTTTGCTTTACTGAGGATTGAACCCAGTGGCATTCTGCCTCTGAGCTACACCTTCAGCCCTTTTTGTTTTTATTTAGAAACAGGGTCTAAATTACTGTGTGCTGGCCTCGTAGGATCCTTATGTCTCAGTCTCCCAAATACTGGGATTACAGGTGCACGCCACCACGCCTGGCTTGTCCAGCTGGTACACACCTGCACTGTGTGCAAGAGACTCAGGGGCAAGACAGTACTGTTATTTATTATTACTGTTTTTAAGAAAGGGTCTCATCATGTTACCCAGGCTGGCCTTGAACTCTTGGGCTCATGTAATCCTCCGGCTTTAGAATCATGAATAGCTAGGACTACAGGCACGCACCACCATGCCTCGCTCAGTACCAGGTTTTTGATGTAGGGTTTGAAGGCCTGTGCTGTCACTTAAAAACTGTATGACTTTGCCAGGTGTAGTGGTGCATGCCTGTAATCCTAGTACTTGGGAGACTGAGACAGGAGGATCGCAGGTTCGAGGTCAACCTCAGCAACGTAGTTGAGACCCTATTTCAAAGTAAACAAAGGGCGGAGGGTGCAGCTTGGAGGTAGAATGCCCCTGGGTTCAATCCCCAGTACCAAAACACACACACACAAAACTGCACAACTTTGGTCAAAATCACCAAAACTCTCAGCATCTCAGTTTTCTCATCTATTGACTCAGGACCTCATGCTTACCTCATGAAATGGGCATTACATGAACGAAGACCGTGGAATGAGTCTTCAGACAAGGCTGGTCCAGTGTTGGTGCCAAAGTTGCTGTGATTCCTGCTCGAACATATTTTCATTTTAATACTTTAAAAATCTTTAATGGAGCTGGGCGTGGTGGTACACACTTGTAATCCCAGTTCTTGGGAGACTGAGCTAGGGAGCACGCAGATTTGAGGCCAGCCTCAGCTACTTAGACCCTTAGCAACTTAATGAGACCCTGTTTCAAAATAATAATAATAAAAAAGTCTTTAATGGAGGTGTCACAAGATGCTTTATTGAGATTTAAATGGTGTTTTCTCTCTTTTCCCCTCACTCCTGCTCACCCATTTCCAACAGGAGGCTGAGTCCTTTCTGTGATTCTTTGTCTCAGGGAAGGTTTTATAAGCTACTCTCCCTCTTGCTTTTATATGAAATTCTGATTAGGCATCCTGGAGAAGGGAAGAAGACTCCGAGGAGCCTGGGAACAGGAGGAGGCTGATGCTGGGATCTCAGCAGAGCAGCTGGGCATGGCGACTCTCTGAGGGCAGCTGCCTCAGAGGCTGGGCTGAGCGGTACATTCACAGGTTCTCAGACCACAGGCCCCAGAAAGCAGAGGGTTCACCCAGCCTGTCTGAAGCTTTTGGGGTCCCAAGCATGGCATGTAAGAGGTGCCATGAGGACTGTGCAGTGGCATCTCACCCATCGCTCACCAGTATGGCTGAGTGTGGATGCTGGAGGAGGCTCTGATGTTTTGCTAACATCAAGGAAGGGCAAATCCAGGCTCACCTGAGACTGAGACTGCGGCCAGGCCATTAGGGTGCATGCTTACCGCTAGGTTTAGTTTGATTTAAGTAAAATGAAGATATTGGTATTTTTGTACACCTGATTTTATTTTTTTTAAATTTAAAAAAAGTTGGTGCATAGCCAGGTGTGGTGGTGCATGCTTGTAATCCCAGTACTTGGGAGGTTGAGACAGGAGGATTGCAGGTTTGAAGCCAGTCTCGGCAACTTAACGAGGCCCTCCGCAACTTAGTGAGACCCTGTTTCCAAATAAGAAATAAAATTGGGCTGGGGGTATAACTTGGAGGTAGAATGCCTCTGGGTTCAATCCCCAGTACCAAAGGAAAATAAAAAGTTTGTGCATTATGCCAGGTGTGGTAGGACATACCTTTAATCTCAGTACTTGAGAGGCCGAGATAGGAGGATCGCAGTTTCAAAGACGGTCTCAGCAAGCAGCAAGACTCTCAGCAACCTAGAGGAGACCCTGTTTCAAAAGCCAATAAAAGCCCCCCCTCCCCACAGTGCACTATAATTATACACAACAGTGGGATTTATTGCTACATATTTATGCATGCATGTTACATAATTTGGTCAATATAGTTTTCCAGTTCCTCCCCTTCCTGCCCCTCCTCCCTTCCCTTGGACCCCCTCATCTAGTCTATTGGTCTCTCTTTTATTTTAGTAAGATACACTTCCTTTTCTCTCTCTAGCTTTCACATATGAGAAAAAACATATGACCCTTGACTTTGAGTCTGGCTTATTTTGCTTCATGCAATGCTCTCAAGTTCCACCCATTTTCTTGCAATTGACATAATTTTATTCATAATGAATAAAACATTATTTGTATATATACACAGCATTTTCTTTATTCATTCATTGTTAGTGGACACGTAGGCTGGTTCCATGATTTGGCTGCTGTGAATTGTGCTGCTATAAACATGGATATGTATGTATCGCTATGGTCTGCTGACTTAAATTCTTTGGATAAATAGCAAGAGTGGTACAGCTGGGTCATATGGTGGTTTCACTCCTATTCTTTTGAGGAAGCTCCATACTGATTTCCATAATTATTTGTCCACCCGATTTTGGTTGAAATTCATGCCTACACATGGAATATCCCTTATCTGAAATGCTTGGAACCAGAAGTATCTCAGATTTTGAATATTTTACGATTTTTAAATATTTAGCACATTTGCATATACATAATAAGATATTTTGGGGATATCCAAGCATAAAATTCATTTATCTTTCATATACCCCTTTTACATGCACAAAAGTAACTTTATGCAAGATTTTTAGTGCATCTGCTTTTTGACTACGACTTGTCACGTGAGCTCAGGTGTGGAATTTTCCACATGTGGCAGCTTGACACTCAAAAAAGCTCTAGATTTTGGGGCATTTTGGATTTTCAGATTAAGGATGCTCAGCCATATTACAGAGCTATACATGGATTTTGAGAGAACAGAAGAGCTGAGCCCTACGTGAGACAGGGTGCAATGAAAGGGTTCCTTAAGGAGCTGACACCTGAGCAAAACATTGAGATGACCCGAGGTTATACATGGAGAGGCGTGGGAATGGGGCTCCAGGCTGAAGGGACAACATGAGATTGTGCATTGCGTGTGGAGAACAGCAGGCAATTTAGAGTTGCTGCAGTGAGGGTCTCCAGAGAACAGCACCGTCCCAGCAGAAGTGTCTACAGCAATGGTGTCTTTTATTTTTTTTTGCAGTACTGGGGATTGAACCCAGGGGCATTCTACCTCTGAGCTACACACCCAGCCCTATTTTTTATTCTTTATTTTGAAACAGGGTCTCACTAAGTTGCAGAGGGTCTCACTAAGTAGCTGAGGCTGGCCACGAACCCGGATCCTCCTGTCTCAGCCTCCCAAGTACTGGCATTACAAGCATGCGCCATGCCTGGCTAGTAATGGTGTCTTCATTTGCTATTACTGCTGTAACAAACTGTCACAAAATTAGTGACTTACACTAACACACATTTATTATAATTCTGGAGGCCAGATGTCAAAAATAGGTCTTACTGGGCTAAAATAGAGGTGTCAACAGGGCTGTATTCCTTTGTGGAGGTTCTTGAGAAAAATCCATTTTTGTGGTTTGTTTCTGTCTTTTCTAGGTTTCAAGAAGCTGCTAGCCCCTTGGCTAGTGTCCTCTTCCTCCACTTTCAGAGCCAGCAGTGGCGGCCCCAATCTCATATTGTGTCATCGGTTCATGGAATCTTCTGCACCCTTTGCCCCATTAAGGACCTTGGTGATTACGTTGAGCCCGGCTGGTAATCCAGGATAATTGCCCTATTTTAAGGTCGTCTGATTGGCAACTTTAATTCCATGTGCTGCCTTAATTCCTCTCACCATGTAACGCAACATAGGCTCACGTTCCAGGGATTAGGACTCGGACTTCGTTGGAAGGCCATTCTTTTTCCTACCACAGATAGAAATGTTCTATATCTGTCTAGCCTAATACATTAGCCACTAGCCACATGTGGTTCTTTAAATTGAAACCAATTAAAGTAAATAAAATTAAACATTCATTGTCTCAGTCACATTAGCCATGATTTAAGTGCTCAATAGCCACATGTGGTTATTGGTTACCATACTGGACAGTTCTGGAAAGGCAAGAAGTGCCGGTTAGGTCAGGCCTGGTGCTCCTCGACCTTCCACGAGTGTAAGCCGGATGAGCCTGCAGCTGTGGCTTCAGGGGACGCGGGAGAGCCCAGCGAAGCCTGATTCAAGCACCACCTTCCTCTAGAGACTTCGCTAATTTTTATTTTGTCCAAGAATACACTCATTTTTTTTTTCTTTTTTTTTGCAGTACCGGGGATTGAACGCAGGGCGTTCTACCTCCGCGCTACGCCCCCGGCCCTATTTTTTATACTTTATTTTGAAACCGGGTCTCACGAAGTTGCAGAGGGCCTCACTAAGGAGAGAGAGAGAGAGACAGGGAGAGAGAGAGCGAGAGAGCTGAGGCTGGCCGCGAACCCGGATCCTCCGGTCTCCGCCTCCCAAAGTACTGGGATTACAAGCGTGTGCCACCACGCCCGGCTTACACTCATTTTTTTTGTGTGTGTGCTGGGGATTGAACCTAGGGGTATTCTACCTCTGGGCTACACCCCCAGCCCTATTTTTTTTTAATTTTGAAACAGGGTGTCACTAAGTTGTGGAGGGCCTCACTAAGTAGCTGAGACTGGCTGCGAACCTGTAATCCTCCTGTCTCAGCCTCCCAAGTACTGGGATTATAAGTGTGCGTCACCATGCCCAGCTTACACTCAATTTCATTTGATTAAAATGTATATATATTTCTATATTTTCAAGTCAAACCAGTATTCTGGGAAAGTTACCATGTTTATTCTGGGACTCTCCTGGCCCTTTGACACACACACTTCAGGGGTGATGTGCATAGCAATAGGAGAAGCCCAGCTATGGAAATTTCTGGGCAGAGGAGGAATATGGTCAGATTTGAGGAGGGCTGTAGGAAGTAATGGGAGGGGGTGGCTTTGACAGGAAGCACATTGCAGATAAGGGGCTGTAAGAGGACAATTACATATCCTTGCCTTCTGGAACTCAGGTGATTTTATGTGACTTGATTTGGCCAATGAAACGTGAGCCGAAGTGACCTGTGTCACTTTGGGGCCGAAGTTTTAAAAGTCACTTTTCTGCTTCATGGTTCTCTCTTTGTGGCACTGGGAATTGAACCCAGGGGCATTCTACCTTTGAGCCACACCCCCAGCCCTATTTTATTTTTTGTTTGGAAACAGGGTCTCGCTAAATTGCCAAGACTGGCCTCAAACCTGTAATCTTGTCTTAGACTCCCAGGTGCTTGGATTACAGGTGTGCACCATTGCCTGGCTTCATGATTCTCTCTCTTCCTTCCTCTTTGTAATACCCCTTTTCTCCCACACTAAGCAATGTTTCATATGTGGGCTGCTCTACCAACCTGGATCACAGAGTGAAGACAGTATTGAGCAGAGCTGTAGCTGCCCATGCTGAGCACATAACATGAGCAAGAAATTAACTTATGTTTTTGTAAGTCACTGAGATTTGGGGATTCTTTGTTACCACAGCAGAGCTTATTCTATACTGCCTGACACAGAGATCATGCAAGATACCTGGACAGAGGCCTTGACTGTATGACATGTCTATTAAGAGAAATGTTGCCTTTAAAAAATGGTTACAGCTTATAGGTGGTCAGTCCTAAATCTAAAGATGCATATGTAGTGTGCTTGTCTTTATACAGCAACTATTCTTTTTTTTAAGCTAAGGTTATTTTTGCTATTTAGTTAATACTTTTAGATAAGTCAAGTTATATAGAGCCACAATCACTTCAAGAGAATTCTCTGATTGGATTTGGGTTGCAGGAACAGAACATGGAAACATAATTTAGCAGAGACACAAGATTTTTCTGTTAGCTTGAATTGCTAGAAATTGAGAAGATGTGTTTGCATCTTTTGGATGACTTTCCTCCCTGGTTTATTACACTGAGTTGTCATTAGTTGGCACTTGCCCTTCCAATCCCAATAGATAGAATTTTAGTAGCAATTTCCAGAAGGGGTTGAGTGCTGAAAGCAAGTTAATGGTTGACTTGGATATTTTTTTTCCTTTCCCTACTCAGTAATAAGTGATACTATCAGTTTTCCAGAGCAATAAATTATGGTCCTATTATATCTGATAAACAAAATATATTCCAGGGCCCCAAACTGGGATGTACATTCCAAATGTAAAGACTTCTGAAGATTTTAATAGTCAGAGAGACCCAATATTGGATTGGAAATATGCTATGAATCATCCCAGTTTTTAGGTCATTTTTTGGTCCAGCTTGAGAAGTGTATATTATAGTTCCTTGACCTGTTTATGTGCATCAATGAAGGCTTGCAGAGTGGGGTTACTGGTGGGGGAGGAGAACAAGGATGTTAAAATAAGTGGCATGAGCCAGGGTTTATAATGATTTGACTGAGGTCCACTGTTCACCCGGATGGGCTCTGTTTTCTTTTCTGTTTCTAGTAGTACAAAAATACTCTTGGTTGCTCTTTCTTTGCCCAAGGTATGAATTTTAAAAAACAGAGGAGCCACAACCCATGTGAATTTCATGGCCCCTTAAGTGGTGGTGGTGAGAGGAGGCTGAGGGTAAATAGGGTTGGTTGGTATGTAAGCTCACCAGGACTCAAAATGCTGTTGACTGGTTTTTTTTTTTTTTGACAAATTTCTTCCCTTGTTAAAGGGAAAAATGTCAGGGAGAAAGGTTTATTAGGTGGTACCTTTGCTTGCTCTTTCTCTCTTTTTTTGGTACTGGTGATTGAACCTACGGGCATTCTATGTGTGAACTATAATAACAGCCCTTTTTATTTTGAAACAGGGTCTTGTTAAGGATCTCGCTAAGTTGCCGAGGCTGCCTTGAAACTGTGATTCTCCTGTTTCAGCCTCTCAAGTACTGGGATTACAGGTGTGTACTGCCATACCTGGCTACCTTTGTTCTCTTTTGACATTCTTGGGCCATTTTTGGAAGAAGTCAGGAGAATGTTCATATGTTTCCTGGTGCTATGTATATTCATGGTCATAAACTATACATGTTTGGGGTGCATTATTATAGAGCCTTTCTGCACTCAGTACCTAGAACAGAGCTGATAATGTTTTTGCCCCCTGACAAGGGAAGAATTTTAATCAATAGAAGCCTTCCTATGCAATGAGCAAAAAACTACACAGTAAAGCTGACTGTCCTAAATTGCTGTAAATTGTTGTTCACATCTCCTCCAAGAAGCTATAGTAAAATTAAAGATGATTTTTCTGACTGAAGAGTTGAATAAATCACAGAAATACCAATATGTCATAAAGGAGAGAGACAAGTGTAGACTTCAGTAATAATTTAGATGATAAATTAATAAAGTAATAAAGTGGAAATAAATCCATAGGGGAGGCCAATGTAAGGGACATGTAGGAAACAAGAAAACTCATGCATCATGAATTTTGACCCAAAATTAATGATAGCTATAACAAACATCGATTAAACATTAAATAACCCGCAACTTTACTTACCTCCTTAGGAGTGATTTAAATACTCTAGGCCTTTAAAAGAGGCAGTCCAGTGAAGTTTCAGCCAATATTTTCTTTTTCTCTTGCAGTAAATTTCCATGTAGAAGACAGGCACTATTGACCTTTATCACTGGTCTTAAAATAGCAGGTGTTTCATAAACGAGTGCTATTGTCAATTATGGGGCTTCTTCTTCCAAAAATTATTTTCTAACATGAGGTTGATTATTCCATTCATGATACTACAGAAATATGAAATACCTGGGGATAATCTTAGCAAGAAATGTTTTGATCCGATATGAAGAAAATCATAAAACTTTACTAAGGTAAATGAGAAAATACTTCATGTTCTTTGGTAAATGTCCTAAAGATATAAATTATGAATTATGTCAAATCTTTTCAAAATAAATAATAGAACTCTAATTACTGTTTGTAGAAGTTATTTTGGGGTCTTAAAAATAATAACAAAATTGTTCTGGGAGAAAAAAATGGAGAGTGGCCAAAACATTTTTTGACAAAGAATCATAATGACAGAGCACTTGTACTATCATACATTAAAATATATAATATCACTGTACATTCATTAGTATGGATATTTTAAAAAAATAGACAAGTGTTGGAGAGGATGTGGAGAAATCCATACCCTTGTGCACTTTTGGGAATGCCAGGTGATACCGCTGCTGTGGAAAACGGTACAAAACCAGTTTTTTTTTACTTATTTATTCTAAACTCACAATATAAATATTGTCACTCCCATTTTTTATAGTGGGAAATTGAGGGCCAGGATGATTAAAAATAATGTAGTGCTCAAACAGAAGAATATTTTGCTAGAGGCTTTCCTCCTCTCTCTTTTTAAAAAAAGTTAAACATAGAATTACCTTTTGATCTGGCAATTCTACATCTGGGTATATGTACTAATTGAAACAGGTATTTGCACACCCATGTCACAGCAGCATTATTCACAATAGCTGAAAGGTGAAAATAATCCAAATGTCCATCAACAGTTGAATAGGTAAGCAAAATGTGGTATATCCATACAATGGAATATTATTCAGCCTTACAAAGGAAGGACATTTGACAAATGGCACAACACGAACGAAACCACATAAATAATGCATTATACTCATGAGGTACTTAGAATAGTCCAATCCATAGAGGCAGAGAGTAGAATGGTAGATTCTAGGGGCTGAGGGAGAATGGAGACCCATTGCTTAATGGGTACAGAGTTTCAGTTTGGGAAGATGAAAGTTCTAGAGATGGATGGTTGTGATGGTTTCACAACAATGTAAATGTACTTAATTGCACCCTTAAAAGTAGTTAAAATGGTAAATTTTATGTTATATCTCTTTTACCACAATAAAAATACCACCCCCCAAAAAACCCTGCATTACAGAGTTATAGCAGGTAAAGTAGCAGAGAATTTGTTCAAGACTGTTACTTAGTTCAACATAATCACATAGTCAAGAAAGAGATTATGTTAATGAATTTAATATCTGATATAAATAGCCATTATAAATAAGTTGGGAAAAGAAGAATTATTTAATGAATACAGGGACAATTAACAAACTATTTTGGGTAAAATACATAGTAAGTTCTTATTGTAATCTAAAATACCAGGTGGATCAAGATGTCCAATTAGAAAGATGAGTCTATGTTTGTATCACCTTGAATCTCACTATGATGTATAATTTTAGTGCACTAATAAAAATATAAAAAATAAAAAATAGATGAATCTACAAAAACCTATAGAAAAAGACATGAGAATATTTGTCTAAGAATGGGGGAAAACTTCTACATATAAAAATAATAGCATTACAAAGAAACATTCAATTGACTTTATGTACAAAATACTTCTGCATATCAAAACTATCATGAAAGTCAAAAGGCAAGTGATAAACTGGGAGAAATATTCATAGACAAAAGGTTTATTAGCATTATTCTATAAATAGTTCATTCAAAATTAGACAATTTAAAGAAGGGTAAAGCCAAGGGACAATACTAATGTGCAACCTATATAGAAATCTAAAATTTGCAATTTTTGACCTATCTTTGAACAATTATTTTTAGAGTTAATTCTCAGTGGCATTGACGTTTCAGGGAGGTGGGCCCCCTCATTCACAGCTGGTGGAGTAACAAATTGGAACACTTTTTTCTGGAAAGCTGTAGCAGGACTTTGGGACAGAAACTAAGCTTAAACTGGTTTAAACAAAAAGCGATTTTTTTTTTTTTGCTTATGTAGCTGAGAAATTCAAGGACTGAAGTGGCTTTATGAAAGTTGAATCCAGAAGTTAGATGATTGATTCTGCTTCTTTCCGCCTCTGTCTCTTTTGCTTTCTTCCGCCTCTGTCTCTTTTGCTTTCTTCTGCGTGGCTTTACTCTCAGGCAGGACTTCTACACGGTGGAGACAGCTGCTGGACCAAAATTTATGTTATCCTTACCTCTTGCTGTCTCAGAGAAAGTGAGAAGGTGAGAGCAAGCAGTTTTTTAAAACCAGCTTTATTGAGATATAATTTGCATATTGTCCAATGTGCCTACCTAAAGCATATAATTAAGTGGTTTTTAGTGTTTTCACAGAGTTGTGCACCCATCACTATAATAGACTTTAGGACATTTCCATCACCCCCAAAAGAAAAACTGTACCAGTCAGCAGTGCTCCTGGCTTTCCCCTCAACACCTCAGTCCTAGGCAAATGCCAATTTATGTTCTGTTTCTATGGATTTGGCTGCCAGCAAGCATCTTTTATGGTATCTCCAGCAAGACTCCTGGGAGATTCTAGTTGGCCTGGCTTGGGCTGTGTTCACCCCTGACCCAATTACTGGGTCAACGGTATGGGTTATTTATTTATTTATTTATGGTACTGGGGATTGAACCTAGAGGCATTCTACCTTTGAGTTATACCTCCAGCCTGATCTTATTTCTTATTTGGAAACAGGGTCTCGCTAGGTTGATGAGTCTTACTACTTGCTGAGGCTGTCCTTGAACCTGCGATCCTCCTGTCTCAGTCTCCCAAGTACTGGGATTGGGATGGGTCCTTTTACTTGCCAGGCTTGGTTACATCTCAGCCCTGGGGCCAGGAAGCTGCATCAGGCCCCTCTGAGTCACATGGTCTGGGCAGGATTACTATGTATGTTTTTTTTCTTTTAAAGCCAATCAGACTGTAGATACTTTTGTTCAGGAGGTTCCAGATGTGTGTGTTGTGTGTGTGTGTGTGTGTGTGTGTGTGTGTGTGAGAGAGAGAGAGAGAGAGAGAGAGAGAGACAAAATCAATAAACCTAAAGGCTAGTTTGGGAGGTTTTGAAGCAAATACAGAGTCTTTAAGTAAACAGACAACGGTTCCAAGCATTACTAGACCAGTATATATTTGGGGTTCTGGTTACTAGTCTGAATGGGGTTGTCTATTGTTGACAGTTGGGCCTTAGTGACATTTCAGAAATACAATATGAAAATTGAAGGGCACTTTGGATCCCGAGGCCATCTGTTGAGATTAAAGTGGGAAAGGTGGTGGTGGCCACGCCCAGCCAGTGACGGCCTTCTAGTCGGAGTCATTTCTGTTGTACCTCTCTGTGACCTTCCCAGCTGCCATGTGGGCTCACAAAGTCTGCAGAAATCCAGGCTGGGGAGCTGGCATTTCTAAGAGCCATGATCAACCCTGGTTGGGCCACATAATTTGACTTTTTTTTTAACTACAGGAACTAGTAAAAGTTTTTTTTTAAAATTTGATTTTAGTTGGCATTGGAATAACTCGTCCAAGTACATTGAGGAAGCAAACAAAGGCTGGAATGATAAAAATCAGGGATGGTAAGAGTGGGATGTTGAAGGAAGAACAGAATTTGGATTGGCAGAGAGATTGGCATGGGTAGGGTGGGGGGCACAGCCTCCTCTAAGTCTCTGATTTTGTATCGAGAGAGAACTGGCATTTGACCACATTTAAGATCTCAGCTCTAGAGTGGAAGATGATGGAGAAAGAGCTGGGTACTTTTGCTCAGCTGTTTGGTATAGTCTTGGTATACGCAGTTACACAACATGGGGCCACGGTTTCTTCAGCATCATTTCTAAGTTCCCGTGCTGGAGTCCAGCATGCCCTTGGCATGGGAAGAGAAACAGTGTTTGAATTTAGAGTGTTGGAGTTTGTGTTTCAGCTCAGCTACTTGCCAGTACTATGAACCTGAGAAAATCCTGTCATCACTCTGAATCTGTAAAATGGGAAGAGAAAGGGGAAGAAAGGATGAGAAAGTCAGTGGTAATAGTGGTGAAGATGACCTGACCCGTCACTAGTCTGTCCTGGGCTGGGGTGGAGCTGGGTGGGGGAGGTGGAGGGGGTGGGGTAGGCAGTAATCTGTGGGTCTTTTCTTGGGTGAAAGAAGAAGAGGGTCATGCCTATCACTTTACCCTGGCCATGCCATGGCTGTGAGTCGCTGCCTTTGCCACTGAAGAGGTCTCAGGTGCTGTTGGGATCAGGGACTGTGGGGTGTAGTGGGGAGTAGTCTTCCTCTCTTTTTCTGGCGAATTAACACAAGAACATCAAACTCCAAAGGAATTTCTTTTGATTCCTTCTCCAAGTTCACAATGATAAAATACACAGAGTATAAATGGTGTGGTGGGTGGGGATGAAATGTGAGGAGCTGAAGCCTTGGTTTGCTAAATCAGCTTTGTGCTCTTCCTATGAGAAGGGCTTCCCCAACCAGCCCTTTGGGATGTTCCTTTGAGGCTGCTGTGTTGGTTGATACAGTATTCTGCCCACTCCAGTTTCTTGCTCCCTTGCCCCCCGAAGTCTCCATCTCTCTTTATCTTCCCTCTTCTTATGCCTCAGACATCCTCAGTCCTGTATCTTGGGTGTGAGTCCTACCTAGTCTCTCCTCAGCCTCTCTTTTGCTGGGTAAAGGGGAGTACAAGCTCCTAGACCCAGGGATGAAAGGGGAAAGGAAGGGTGATGGGAGGCTCTGTTAGTCAGCTTTCAGTTGCTATGACCAAAATGCCTGACAAGAACAACTTAGAGGAGGAAAGATTTATTTTGGCTCGTGGTTTCAGAGCTTCAGTCCAAGGTCAGTCGGCTCCATTTCTTTGGGCCTGAGGTGAGGCAGAACATCATGGCGGAAGGGTGTGGAGGAAGAAAGCTGCTCAGTTCATGGTGGCCAGGAAGCAGAGAGAGAGGAGAAAGGTCCGGGGAGAAGATACACCCTGCCAGGCATGCCCCAGTGACCTACTTCCTCCACACTCTAAAGTTTTCTTCATGGTGTTTATTACATCTGAAATGATCCTGCTCATTGCTTGGTTTGCTGTTTGATCATCTTTTTCCCTGTTGACTAGAAAGGAAGTTCTATGATATCAGGGACTTTTTTCTTCTTTATTTCTGCCCTTGCCTCCATGCCTAGAAAAGGGCCTAGCACAGGGCAGGTGTGCCCTGAGAGAATGAATGCTGTATGGGCAAGCCTCTGTCTTGGGCTTTTCTCTAACTCAGCCTCATGGACGTAAATATGTATCCTAGAAAGAGAAGGTTTAGAAGAACTGAAAGTGTTCTTGTCATGGGACCATAAAATTAGGTCAAACACGGGGACCCATGGAGCACTGTAACAGATCCTGGCTAGGGCAAAGGCAGAGTTGTAGCCTCCAGCCTTTTCTCCTGTAGCTCTTTGGAACTTGCAAGCTGCCCAGCTCGGTGAGCATGGGAGCCCCTGCAACAGGTCCTGATGGGGGAGCCTGAGGCTTCCAGACCTGTTCATTCCCTTGAGAGGTATCAAGGAAGATATGTGTGGGGATCTCAGAGTTCTCTGGCCATGAGGTACTGAAGCCATTTTTAGGGGCTCATGGCCCTCTTCTCAATCCAGATTGCTAAGTCAGAGAGAATCCTAAGTCAGAGAGAATCCTAAGTCAGAGAGAATGATGTAGTCTCCTTGTTGTCCTCTGGGGGGATCAAATAGGGCAAAATAATTATAGTGCAGCCCCGTGACTACGTAAGGAGGCAGCTGGAACAGGGAAGGTGTTCAGCTTTGATGTTAGGCAGCTGATGATTTGAAGGCTGGTTCTTTCATCTGATAGCTTTGGAATGCATTCAGGAGTTCAGCTTTTCTAAGCCTCAATGTTATCTGTCTGTCAAATGGGCCAATAATACAGGTGGTAAAGTTCGGGTAATCCCTTACAGCTGTGGTTTTGCTCGTGGTCTTGCTCCCCCAGCTGCTACAAGGAAAGGCTACGGGGTAACAGCTCAGGGTAGCAGCTGGTGGAGAGAAGTGCTGTCAGCTGGTGCAAATGAGGGCCATAGACATTCAAGGGCCCCTCTATTTCCCTTTTATTGTTCCTTTTCTCCTTTATGGGTCCCCTTCATGGATATTCCATCTATTTCATGTCAGAATGGGGTGTTACTTTAGTCATGTCTTTATCCTCGGAATATAGTATAAGGCTTGACATGAGGGAGACACTTGTGGCCCATTGAACGTAACTGAGTTGATGGTCCTGGCTCTGTCCGATTGCCTTGAGGGCTGGGTTACCAACCCATTACCTCGCAGCTTCGACTATGTCTAGCCTTCCCAACCTCCCTGCCTGACCTTGTGTATCACCTAAATAAAGGGAAAGGTTTACATGCCCCGATTCCTGCCTCCCTCAGACTTTGCTATGATTAGGAGACATTTTATTCTCCTTGTGACACATTTTGTGTAAAAATACAACTGAAATTTGAAAACATTTAATGTAATCACTCACCTGTATGCACGTACTACACAAGTTATTATTTTTTTTTTAGAAATTTCACAAGTTGATTGTCTGCAGAGAAGAACTAAGTCCAATCTGTAGTTTCCTAATTTGTAAACACTGCCCAGGTCTTTAGTGTTTTTGGATTTATAATTAAACTCTGTTTCAATATTTCCATGTGTTTCTGACTGTGGGCAGTTTCCCCACATTGATTCAATAGCAGTTAATTTCATGGGGAGGGATTCTGGCAAAGCGTGGAAGGCGCAGGTACGGATGCAGTTGTCTGTCCTAAGATTGCTAATAGGAAGCTGTGCTAGAGAGTTGAAGACCTTAGTGGACCGCTTTCTAACTCAGTCCTCAGGCAAGTATTGGACTATTGGTTTATGGATATGTCAAGTATTAGTGATGTTCTACTTTAAGGAAAAATAAATGAATAAATGGGATGTTTTCTCGACTTTAAATTTCCTTGCACTTGATTATCTTGCTTTGCTGGCAGTGGGGATTAGCTGGTGATAAAGTATGCTTAAATAAAATAGAAAACACATGTCAGAGAAGTGACTTGAAATTTTAGTGTGTTATGATTTCTTGAATGCAGAAATATCTACCCTACATCTCTATATTTTACTGCTGGTAAAATTATGATTTGTATGGTAGAATTAAATATATATTGAATTAAATACATATGAAAGAATGTATAATATGAATGAAATATATCAGTGTATTTAGTATATTTATTTATAACTATATATATATCTACTTACAATTTTATATTTCACAATGTTTTGCTGGAACACTATTAGGGTTCTCCCTTATGAATGAATCTGAGTCACTGCAGTTAGTCGAGTGCTCCACAGGAACGAATCAACCACAGTAACGATCTGACGACTTACTGTATGGCAGACACTGTGCCAAGTCTGGGTGTATGTAGCGTGGGGTGACTGGGAAGCTCCTTAATGAACTGACCGCATTGATTATGTTTTCCCAAGGTGGGTGATGAGAGTTCATCTACATTTCATGCTATCTTAAGGGGTGACAGATCAAGCAGTTCAAACCAATCAATTGCTACCAATGTGTTTCCAGAGATGCTTTCAGGACTGGGCTTTGAGAGGATAGTGGTGAACTCACCCCAGGGGCCATTCTACCTCTGAGCTACACTCCCAGTCCTTTTTATCTTTGGTTTTGAATCAGGGTCTCACTAGGTTGCTGACAGTCTCGCTAAGTTGTTGAGGCTGGTCTTAGGTCCTCCTGTCTCAGTCTCCCAAGTACTGGGATTACAGGTGTGCGCCACCACATGTGGTTCATGATAATATTTTCTATCCAGTTCATTCATTAAGAACAGAATTTGCCATTCTCTACTGGGTTTTGAGTCACACTTCCCCAAACAGCATCTCATAGTCTTGTGTAGCACCAGCATCCTTCTGAGCAGCAACACTATGGAATAAGGGACTTTGGTGTTCAAGTGTTTGTAATATCACCTACCACCCTCTTGAGAAATTAATTAATCATTCAAGACTTCTAGAATCAAAGGAGGAGAGAGGTGAAAGCTTAAGGGCCTGGCTTAGGACATTAGGTGAAAGCTGCAAACATGAAGGGACTTGGTTCTTGGAACTTTAGGTTGGGGAATTCTGAGGGACTAGAAAGGAGAGGAAGCAAGTGAGACCTTCCAAGATTCCTGCTGTGTCCCTTAAACTCCCGCCCTCAGAAAGTACAATGAACAGTATCATTCTCCAGCCCTCTGTCTCCTGTCCTTTCCTGAGGAAATACACTGTTGGCTGTACCTCAGGAAGCTGAAATGGCAGATAAATGAAGACCCTGTTCCTCCCTCAGGTAAATCGTCTGAGTGTAAATAAACGCCTTTGTGTTTGCTAGAATCCGGTGATTGGTTTCCAAGTGGAAAAGAGGTTTTGCTTTCATTGTGAAATGTCCCTTTTCTCTCCTGCTGATGATTATAAGTGCATCCAGAGACAAGGCAAGGCCTATGAACCTCATTTATAAACAGTGCGAATCCACCATAGAATGATGTGCATCTTTAAAAGTGGCCTCCCTCCGTATAATTGCCCTGATGTAATGCTATAAACTTTTGACTTGTGATATTAAATGGGTGAGAGAGAAGCCACGTCACACTCATTCAAATGTGTTAGACTGAAAATGAATTTCCAATGAGGAGGCATGTCAGTAAAATCATAATTAAAAATAGTGTTTCAAGTGATCAGGACTTGCTTTTATTTTATGTTTTGTGGCTCAGTATTTCCCAGAAGTTTATGACTGCATATGGCAGAGATGGAAAACAGAGATGTGAAAATGAGGTCATTTCCACGTGGGTAAGAGGCGATGACCATCAGCCGCCAAGCCATAGCTGTTTCCTATGTAGATGATGGCCGGGGCTGGCAGAAGGCCCATTAAGGTCTTTGTTAAATCCCCACTCGCTGCCATCTGCTCTCATGTAGCGCGGTACTAAATGGTCAATGTTGTAACATCTGGGGTAAAATTTTCTTTAGCACCTTCTGATTTGAGATGGTCAAACAGGTTCAGTCTGATTAAAAACTGGTTTAAACCCTGCTCATCTCTTGAATCACTCCCTCCGCTTCATGCCCAATTAAAAAAAATTTTTTTCCTAATACCCTCTGCTTATTTTTCCCTAAGCAAGGGATTAGTATATGGTTTAGCTTCCTTTTTTTTTCTATCATGAATCTAGAGAGTCTCTTGGGATCACTTGTGTATTCATTCATTCATCCATGCATTCATCCTTGATGTATTCAACAAATATTTCTTGAACATCTACTAATGTGTCAGAGATGGTGATAGGGCTGTGGAACAGAACAAAGGGGCCTTGGTCCTCATGTGGATACTCTAAACAGGGATAATGGACAATAATAAGCAAATCCAAGTAGTTTTGGTTTGGATAAAATTATGGAAGAAATAAATAAATCCTTTGGTAGAATTTTTTTGGTAGGGTTGAGGTTTGGTAGGGTTTAGATGAACCCATCTAAAATAAGGCTGATTTATTTTAGATGGACTTGGTCAGGAAGGCTACAGGTCAGGTTGCTAAAAATCAATTAATTGAAAGTCAATTTGCTGAAAGCTAATTTGTTGCATGGTTCAATCCACTCAAGGACTAATTCACCAAGTTTATTTATGTCATCTATAAGGTTTTGTTTTGATTTTCTGATAGTATTTTGAGGATTTTTCAGCAGTGTTTTTCTCTAGTCGGGCTCAAGAGCCTGAGGGACAGAAGCAGGGGAAATTGAGGGGTGGAGAGAGGGCCCTGAGAACAAGTCTAACAAAATTGGAAGCTGTTTTTGCTAAAAGCACTGACTTCACTTGAGCCTGCAGATGCCCAGTGGATAACTAAAAGGATAAATCATGGCATCTCTGCCTTCATTTGTATCTTGTCTTCAGAGTCTTGTTCAGCTCTGCACATAAGCATGTTAATCCTTTAAGCAGTGTTCTTCTAAAAACTGGCAATATTAGGTTTATTAGTCCTGTATGTATCTAATTTATCTTGTCCCCCTTCAAGACTGAGGACATCAAGATAAGAATAGCTAAGTCATTTTTCAGATTTGTAGGAACATCGAACTGCCTGTTCCGGACCCCTGGAGTGGAGCCTAGATGCCTCCAGTCATTGCCCTAAACCTGCAGTCGCCGTGGATGGATGGCAGGACTAGCAAGGCTGCACAGACACATCACCCATGATGAGACCACTCCTTTAATGGGAGCAGTAACCCCATGATGGGAACCGAGGCTGGGGCCCCGTAAGCAGGAGCAATCACCTCAGGGGACCCAAAATGACCCTTTTAGGATCACAGGTCTAATAAAGAAATACCCTGCTGCCCGGCTGTGGTGGTGCACACCTGTAATCCTAGTACTTGAGAGGCTGAGGCAGGAGGATTGCAGGTTCAAGGGCGGCCTCAGCAATCTAGTGAGACCCTATTTCAAAACAAAAACATTATAATAAAAGGCTGAGGGTGTAGCTCAAGGGTAGAATACCCTTGGTTTAGTCACCAGTAAATTCTCCTCCCCAATCCTGCATGGTGCGTAGTAAATGAAGATTGTCTCCAGAGGCACCGTGCAGAACCAGTACTGAGGTAAAGGTAGACCAGGCCAAGGTTGACCAGGACTGTTCATTGATGTGTGCTTCTTGCCCTGCCCCAATTCTTCCTGTATTTACACCTGACGCTCGGCAGCACCCCAGGACAGGGCTGAGTCTCTTGATCTCACTTTGCCTTCCCAGTGTGGCCGCACTGACTAACGATCTTTTTCTGCTTCTCACCATTGTTTTTTTCTGTTTGGTTTTTGGGCTGAGTGGCTGTGCCTGGTTTGTTGGGACTCCCAGAGTCAGGCCTCTGGCCTGGGATGTCGGTAGCACCATGATAAAAATACATTTATAAGGGTGTGTACTGGAATAGTGAGAATTGTTAGAAATATATTTTTCATTAGGTTATTATTATTCATAAGGATAATACATTCATATGAACTCTTCACATTTAAGAATATATGCAAGAAGGCACTATTTATAAAGAATATATTCATAAAAAGAATACTTTCATTCAATATATTCATAAAACAATATATTCATGAGGGGAATATATTCATAAGAAGAACATGTTCTATTTTTTCCTGCCCCAGCTCCCTGCTGCTGCTCCTGAAGGCTGAGGGACAGAATCAGAGGTGGAGGGGGGAAACTGAGGCACAGATGGAGAGAAAGATCAAGAGGACTAAGTTTCTAGCTCAAGTGTTAGGAGCTGGGGGAGACTGTTTAAACATATCTTAAAGTGGTGTTATAAAAGTAAAATGAAACCAATGAACTCAACTGGAAAGTTAAAGGACATAATGACATTAGGCAAATTGGTCATTTGGGAATGGGTCATTCAGGAAATTGGTTATTGGACAATTTGCCATTTGGGGAATTAGTAGATTGACTACCTAATTTATTATCTAAGCTGGAATGACAGAAAATGAAAGGAGTGCTATTAATACTTATGCTGGGACAATAGATATACTGGAGAACTGTCCTGGGAAAACTTGAGATGTGTTGGGGCCTGGTCCACACTGGCCTCTGGGGCCGGTGTGTGAGCGGCACTGGGCATGCTCAGACCTGCGGCACGGGCTGGGTGTCGAGGTTTGCAGCATGACTACTCAGCTGGATTTGAGATGGAATGTGTGGATTGTTTCTTGACCTGAATATCATCTTCTGTCTGGAAGATCCAAAGCTGTGGGGCATTAGGCTAAGTTTTAAGGAGGGTTGTGACTTCTTGGATGACACCTATGACAGTTATTATCTTTCTGTGGATGAATTCTAATTCTCTAGTTCTAGGCCAATTGGTAAACTCAAATTTTCAAATGCAAGCTAGGCATCTCAGGCAGACGCCTTCAAACCCAATGTGTCCCCAATCAAACTGTGAGGAGGACAGTGTGGAGAGACAGAAGAAGGTCTTTGGGATGCACTTCTCATCATTTTATATATTTAACAGTCTGAGAGGACTTTTTTCCTCCTCTTTCTTACTTAAAACCTATCTGTTCCTTAGAGCCCAGCTCAAACCTCATCTTTCTGGAATGTCATCTTTCTGAAATAACCACATTTCTCTCTTCCTTATCAAGGTCACCAATTATTATTATTTTATACTTTTGAAAGTTGGGGGAGGAAAGGGGAAGAGAGAGAGAGAGAGCGCGAGAGCGAGCACACTTTATGGCAGAACAGGCTTTATACTTTTGAAAGTTGGGGGAGGAAAAGGGGAGAGAGAGAGAGAGAGAGAGAGAGAGAGAGAGAGAGAACTTTATAGCAGAACAGGCTTTATTGAAATAAAGCCTGTGGAGGGGAGTCTCCAGTAAAGGATGGAGCCTGTACCCTCTTACAGGCTGAGGTTTATGTAGGTTAATTAGGAGGCAAATTCAAATTCTGGTGGGTAGTTCATAAGGTGGGAAAGTGGGGAGTCCTTAAGGTGGAGAAGGGGTTATCTAAAGGTCCCTTGAAGTTTGTGCCAAGCAAGTTATGGGGGAATTCCAGTAAGCAAGACATAGGGACTTTACAGTAAGTGGAAAACCTTCACAAAATGGAGTTGCCTTTGCTCTGGCTAACCGTCTAACCACTTTTATTGGTGCAATGTAATTATGCATCATAGTGAGATTCAAAGTGATACAAGCATACATGCACACATACTCACCAATTATTTATCAATAACAGCAACCTAGATTGCTCATAAGTAAGGCCTGAGGTCAATACCATCCAGTTTGGGATTGAATTGTTTTCTAAATGTTTCTAAATATTTTTATCATGGCATTTAACACATTGCTAAGCAGATAACGGGGACTCATTTGTTCATTAATTCATTTGATAACTATGTATTGAGTGCCTGGTATCCACAAAGTATATTCTAGGTTCTGAGATAGAGCAATTAATGAAATTAATTAGTTAATGAGGCCCCAATGTGCAGGAGCTTACATTTTAGTGGAGAAGATGGCTATGAACAAATTAAGAAATAGACCCATAATCTTGATACAGATATTGATAAATTCCATGAAGAAAAATAAGTTCAGCTGACCCTGTGTCATGTGGGGGTAGTTGTTATTATTACTATTATTATTATTATTGTTATTATTATTATTTTATGGTACGGGTGATGGAACCCAATGGTGTTCTACCTCTAAGTGACACCCCCAGCCCTATTTTATTTTTTATTTTGAAACAGGGTCTCACTAAATCACTGTGTGCTGGCCTCGAACCTGCAATCCTCCTGTCTCAGTCTCCCAAATACTGGGATTACAGGCATATGCCACTTCTCTTGGCTGGGGTAATTATTAATAGCATCTCTTTTTACTCCCCAATGTATCTGAGTTTGGAAATTATTTAATAAGGTAAGAGACCAGAGAGCCTTAGGAATGCAGTTTCACTAGTGTAACAGGAAACCTGTTGGTTAGGGACAAACCCTTAGGATGTCTGGGAGAAGTGTGTTCCAGGCAGGAGGAGTAGCATGTGCAAAGGTCCTGAGACAGGAGTCATTCTCTAAATGACAATGGCTGCCTGCAGAAGTCCAGAGTTGAGTGCGGCTGGAGCACAGTATGTGTGTGAGAATGTGGTAGAATAGGAGGAGATGCGGGGAGAGAGATACTTAAGGGTCAGATCACCAGAGCATTGTAGCCATTAGAAGCCTTTGGGCTCAGGGCTATTGCAATTTAACTTATATTTAAGAGGATAACTCTGGTTGCTATGTGGAGAAAAAGCTATTGGGAGAAAAGGGGGAACAGCAGGGAGACCAAGAAGGAGCTTATTGCAGTGGTCCAGATGAGAGATGAGGGCTTAGTAAATACTTGCATCTTTTTGTGGCCCAGTGGATACTTATTGAATTGAAGTCTTTGGAGAAAAACAAAAGAGAAAAAAAAAACTATATAGCAAAGTCTCTGAACTTCTCTGAAACTTTCTTATTAAATGGGGAAAACACCAACTGTTCAACCTATTTCATAGAGTCCTTATAAAAGCTGTTTTTTGGGAAAAATACTGTTTGCTGTCTATTGTTTGTAGACTCTAATGTACACACAAGTATTAACTGTGGTGGTTATTAGCTAAGCTGGATTCTCTCCCTCCACCGGTTGGCAGTATCACAGTTTTGCTCTGGACTTGAGAGCTCCTTCCCCCCAGGGGAAGAATGTCAGCTAACTTCTCTGGGCCTGACCACTGAGTTCTGTGAGATCACGGCTGGAAATGGTTGGAGTCCAGCTGTGGTGAGAGCACCTGCTCCTTATGTCCTGGATCTGCTCTGATTCTAGTTCTTTCCTCGGCCTGGTTTTCCAGCTTTCGTTGCTTCTGTATGCTATCCCGTGTCTTCCCCATCGAGTCCATTTTCACAGAACATGCCAGAGTTTGCTCTCTGTTGCTGGAAGTCAAGCTCCTTCGGCGGTCCACAGGGGATCAGGATTCGGAGGGAGGCTGGTACAGCGTAGCATTATTGCCGGCTGAGTCTTTGTCAGGCTGCAGGTTCCAGGGTGGACTTTCTGGACTGCGGAACACTCAGGGTTGGAAAGGTAAGCTCTACGGGGAGTAGGGTGGAGGAGATTCCCTTACAGGCACAGGGAATGAGTGCATTTTTTTGGTTCTTAATTGGCACATAATAATTGTACATATTTATGGGATACAGGGTGATTGATGTTTTGATACATGCATGAGCTCAGTGGGAAAGAGTCAGAATGTAATAACAAGCATCTTATTAGCCCAACTAAGGAGTAAGAGCCACTAAAATAGCATCATTAAATATTACCGAGTGAACAAATCAATAAATAGATTAATGAATGAGTCGAAGGCATCTGGTGTCCTGAATTCCAGTCCCAGCTCTGCCATTAACTAGTTATGTGAGCCAGAGCAGGCCTCTGGGTATCAGTTCCCCCACCTGTAGAGGGCTTTGATAATATCGGCCTTGCGGATTTCACAGGAGTCTGATGGGACTCTGCAAACAAACATAAAGGTGAAAGATGAGGGTATAGGAACATGTTGAAACTGGGATGACGGAGGAAAGATTTGGAAATGGGACAGATTTATATCAAAGAGACACCCCGAATAGGGGCATATTAATATTTGTGGCCCTAGAGCCGGGGATGTGGGCTGTCACATTGTTAGGAGTCTGGGAGTGCCTGACCACTCTCTGGTGTGTGAGAATGCTAACCTGTGTGTATTGGGGGGTAGAAGGGGCTGCCCTGCTCTGAGCTGCCAGGCCCAGTTCTGCCATGACAGTGGTCCAGCAGGGAGAAGGCACAGAGCTGAGCCCAGCCTGCCAGGTCCTGGAGCAGGCGCTGCAGCCTCAGTGTGCTGGTCTGTGCTCTTCACGGGAGGGGCCGTGCTGGGTTTCCAAGGAACAGTGCTTGGAAATGATGCTGACTGGCTCTTTTTTTTTCATGGTATTGGGGGTTGAACCCAGGGTTGTTCTACCTCCAAGCTACACCCCCAGCCTTTTTACTTTTATTTTGAAGCAGGGTCTTGCTAGGTTGCTGAGAGTCTTACTAAGTTGCTGAGGCTGGACTTGAACCTGGAATTCTCCTGTTTCAGCCTCTCAAGAACTGGAATTACAGGCATGAGCTGTCACACCTAGCTGACTGGCTCTTTTATGAAACTGAAACTGGGCTTCCATTTGGAGGGCAGCATGTTCTTTTCTCCCCTTTCCTATTAAAGCAATTTTCTGGTGCTTTCCTGGGCTTGAAGGAGAGGGTTCTGCATAACTAATTTTAAGGTAGAGGAAAATTAGGCCTTGAGAAATGAAGGGACGTGCCCAGTGATGCGCTGGAATCTAGGCCAGGAGCCAGGATTTGAATCCTGATGGCTTCCTAGAGCAGCATTCTTTTTTAGCACACCACCCTGAGCCCTCTGTAGAACATTCTGGAGGATGCACGTCATGCGCTGGGCATGGTGGAAGTGTTGTCCTGCCCTACAATAGCTGGATTCCCAGGCAGGCAAGGAGGGAGCCCAGGAGTCCCACCTGTTTCAGGTAGGAAGATGCTCCCTGGGTTTTCCACATTCTGGGAGCACACCAGGGTCCACAAAGAGCAGGGGCGAAGGGCCCTAGAATCTGTTCACTCCTGGAAAACCCCTAGTCCACCCTCTCCCCCGACACTCAGAGCCTTGCTGCTTTGTAACTCGAGACCCTCAGGACTAAACTCATCATGCACGAGCCTGCAGTTTCCACTAGTCACAAGAAGCGCAGAACTCAACATGTTCTGTGGGTCTGCTTCTGTGAGGTCCTCGGAGTATTCAGATTCATAGAGACGGAAAGTCAGTTGGCGGCTGCCAGGGCCAGGGCGGAGGGAGACGTGGAGTTGCTCAGTGGGCACAGCGGTTCATTTCTGCAAGGTGAGAAGGGCTCTGGAGATTGGTCGTACAGCAATGTGAATGTACTTAACACTATTGAGCACTTAAACGTGGTTAAGATGGTAAATTTTATGTTATATGTATTTTATTATAACAAAAAAGTAAAGAAAGCCAGGTGTGGTGGCACATACCTGTAATCCCCGTACTTGGGAGGCTGAGACAGGAGGATCACAGGTTCAAGGCCAACCTTAGCAACTTAGCGAGGCCCTCAGCAACTTAGTGAGACCCTGTTTCAAAATTTAAAAGATGGGGCTGGAGGTGTAGCTCAGAGGTAGAATTCAATTCCCAGTACTATATTGAAAAAAAAAAAGCAGCCCAGGAACCCAGGTCATCTTTTAGCCCAAGCCACTCAACCCATTTCATGTGTATGACCACAGGGCAGCTCTCCACTCCAACAACCCTAGTCCTCTTGACCCGGCTCTGTCCTTCTCTAGAGCATTTATGACCACCTGGCCTCCTGCGTATATAATTTGCCTCTCTCTCTACCTCTCAGCTAGAACATTAATTCCACAAGTGCATGGTTTTCATTTTGCTTGCTACTGTAATCCTGGCACCTGGGAATGCCTGCCATATAGTAGGTGCTCAGTAAGTATGTGTTGACTGACTGCTGGCTGGTAATTTTGTGTGGATCTACACAGGGAACATGCTAAGCACACAGCAAAAGAAAGGGAAGAGCATACCAGTTCTGCCATGGGCTCCTGATCTCACAATCAGGCATTGCCAGCAGGAAATAGCTTTGGTGATGTGTCTCATTAAAAAAATGGAATTAACTATTTTTTTTTTGCGGTACTGGGGATTGAACCCAGGCACATTCTACTTCTGAGCTACACCCCCAGCCCTATTTTTAATTCTTTATTTTGAAACAGGGTCTCACTAAGTTGCGGAGGGCCTCACTAAGTAGCTGAGGCTGGCCGCGAACCCGGATCCTCCAGTCTCAGCCTCCCAAGTACTGGGATTACAAGCGTGCGCCACCACGCCTGGCTTGAATTAACTATTTTAAAGTGTTTGTTCTGAAACGTGTCTGGAAAGGAGTGAGGGAGGACTTTTCTTTATGAACCAGCCTATTTGTTGCTGCCTGGATATTTTCTTTTTTGGGGTGTTTCCTTTTTTGGTTGCTGGGTGCTCCTTCTGCCACCCCATTTTTTTTTAACTTAGTGACATTCCCTGACTGGTTTCTACTTTTCATTTTTCATTAAATATATCTTATAAAGTCTATTTCTTCACTCACCCGTTTGAACCCATCATTCACTTGTCTTTTGTACATTTTTATGCTTTGAAAATTGCTGCAATCATAGGTAATGTGGAGAATTCTACCTTATTAGCAGCACGGCCAGGAGCTAATCAGAAGTCTTCATTTGCCTGATGCAATTTGCAGCTTTGGAGGAGTGATTGCTAGCTCCCTCGCTCTTGGCATTGTTTTCTTTTGCAGTCTGGATTCATTTGGTTTTGTGCTACTTTTAGGATCCATTCCTTTGAGACAACTTGCTGTATCTCCACACGTCTGCTTGGACTATTTTGTCTGGCTTGACCATCCATTTAATTAATTATCTGCTCAGTTCCATCAAACACATTAAGTCGTTTTTTTTTTGTTGTTGTTTTGTTTGGATGACATTGAACGGTGGGATCAATTTGATTAATGAATTTCAGTCTTAACGGCCATCAATGTTGACTTGCCCTGCGTTCTGCCTCAAAGTTTACCTTTTCTTCCACAGTTCCTTCTCTTTTCTTTTGCATCAAACCAATCTCATTGGTAGCCATGTTTTTTGAAATATGTACTTTTCTTTAATACTGGAACCAGTTATATGCTCTAGAGTATATTATGAGCTCATATGGCTTGCAGAAACAGTGAGGTTTTCTTACTTCTTGCCCTCTGCTTAATAGAACTGAACATGATAAAGTGAAAAAAGTGTGCATATATGTTATATAAATATAATTTCAAAAAAATATTAATGGCAGTTGTTTGGTATGATCAGGTTGAGGTTGATGGTCCAGTTAGTCTTATAAAATTTATTGTTGGTAAACTATTTTTCTTACTCTCTCTCTTTTTTTTTTGGTTGGGGATTGAACACAGGGGCATTCTATCTCTGAGCTATATCCCCCAACCCTATTTTATTTTTTACTTTGAAACAGGGTCTTGCTAAGTTGCTGAGGCTGGCCACAAACCTGTGATCCTCCTGTCTCAGCCTCCCAAATACTGGGATTACAGGTGTGTGCCACCATGCCTCACTCTTTTTCTCTCTTTTAAAACTGAGTATAAATTTTAATAAGAGATGTTCCTGCGGAAGCTTGGTAGAATAGGGCATAGGAGGGACTCCAGACAAAGATGGAGAAACCTCAGATGAGCAAAGAAGGAGAACTAACAGGGGGAAAGGAAGGGGGAAGAGGGAAACACCCTAAGGCACAGGATGTATATATGTAAATATACCAAAGTCAACTACTATGCTGAGCATGAGAAAGAGGGAAGGGGGAGGGAATAGGGGTGGGAATTGGGGGAGGGCTAATTGACCATTGTGTGCATGTATACTTCTACCACCCTGAAATCCATCAAGTTGTATGATTACAACGCATCAATTAAAATTTAATTAATTAATTAATTTAAAAAAGAGATATTCCTTCCATAATATTTCCCTCAACCCTATCCCAATTTGTCCCTTAAATTAGTTACTAGTAATTACAAATCACAATATGGTATCACTTTAGAGTTCTGATTTTAGAAATACTGGAAATCCTTCAAATGAACTCAAATCAATTGTGTCATTGTTCATAACCATGTCCTGCTTCTATGTCTTATACCTTCCCTTTTCCCCTTCCTCAGACACAGATACACCCAAAAACATGCATGTCTCACACATGTGTTCTTGGCAAGACTAAGCATTTCTTTAATATGGAATGTGTTATACATTATATCATACATTATATCAGGAGCCTGTGTGGTTGGACATAAAATGTTAGAATGATTGTCTTAGTTTGTTCAGGCTACTATAACAAAATACCATAGACTGGGTAGCTTATAAACAAAAATTTATTTCTCACAGTCCTGGAGGCTGGGAAGTCTAAGATCAAAGCACGGGCAGGTTGGTGACTGCTGAGGGCCCACATCCTCATAGATGACACTTCCTGCTGTGCCCTCCCATGGCAGAAGTGGCAAGGCAGCTCTCTGGGGTCTCTTTTATAAAGATACTTATTTATGATGGCTTCACTTTCATGATCCAACCACCTCGCCCCCCATACCATCATATTAGTGATTGGGTTTCGAAGTATGAATTTTGGGGGGACACAAATATTCACACCATAGCATTGTTATTTTGGATAATTTGATTTAAGTACAAAACCCCTTTTCTTAAATGGAAATTTTCTTTTTTAACTTTTTCTTAAATAGAAATTTTCTAAAGTACAGCCTATACTCTATATCCTAGTAATTGGAATGCATAAAATATATTTGATCATTTTCTTTTTGGTACTTACTGGAGATTGAACCCAGGGGCATTCTACCTCTGAGCTACACCTCCAGCCCTATTTTTTATTCTTTATTTTGAAACAGGGTCTTGCTAAGTTTCAGAGGTCCTCACTAAGTAGTTGAAGCTGGCCTCGAACCTGGATCCTCCTGTCTCAGCCTCCCAAGTACTGGGATTACAAGCGTGCGCCACCATGCCTGGCTATAATTGATCATTTTCTTAATGACTTAGGCCATCCTTTAAGGAATATTGGTGGGTTGTATAGGCAGGTGCTTTCAGAGCTGAGTTTTGATTCTGTCAGAGTTCTTGGTTGCAAGCAACAGAAATGGGCTTTGGCTTGTTAAGAATAGAGGGTGCTCATAGAATTTTATAGAAGGCTGGAGACACCCAATCTTGAGGTTAAGCTTCCAGAAAATACTCAACTATTGACTTGTGAAGAAAGTACTACTGCCGCAGCCACTGAGTACTAGGTGGTATGGTTTTATTTTTAAAGACTTCAATTTTCCCCCAGCTGTATTAAAATGTAATTGACAAATAAATATTGCATATATTTATAGTGTACAATATGAGGTACACATCGTGAAATTATTAAATCAAGCTAATTAACATACCTATCACCTTGCATACTTATTTTTTTGCTGTGAGAACATTTAAGATCTACTTTCTAGCAATTTTCAAGTATACAATCCATTATTATTAACTATACTCATTATGCTGTGAAATAGATGTCCAGAACTTATTCATCCTCTGTGAGGAAGGCTTTGCCTTTGAGCAACATCTCACATCCCTCCTCCATTCAACCTCCTGACCCCTGAGCCCATGGCAACCGCCATTCTACTTTCTGCTTCTATGAGTTTTAGGTTCCATATGTTATTGAGATCATGCCGTATTTATTTTTCTGTGACTGACTTATTTCACTTAGCATAATGTCTTCCAGGTTCACGGATGTTATTGCAAAGGACAAGATTTCCTTCTTTTTAAAGACTGAATAGTATTTTATTGTGTGTATATATATGTACCACATTTTATCCATTCATCCATTGATGGACACTGGGTCATTTCCATATCTTGGCTACTGTGAATAACACTGCAATGAATGTGGGAGGGCAGATATCTCTTCGACATACTGATTTTGTTTCTTTGGATACGTACCCAGAAGTGAGACTGTGGGATCATACGGTAGTTCTGTTTTTAACTTTTGAAGCACCTCCACACCATTTTCTGTAACGGCTGTACTAATTTGCATTCCACCAACAGTGTACAAGTCTACATGCTTGCCAATGCTTGTTATCTTTCATCTTTTTGATAATAGTCATTCTAACAGATGTGAGGTGATATCCCATTGGTTTTGATTTGCATTTCCCTGATGTTTAATGATGTTGAGCATTTTTCATGTATCTGTTGGCCATTTGTATGTCTTCTTTTGAGAAATGTCTATTCAGGTCCTTTGCCCATTTAAAAAATTGTATGATTTTCTTGCTAATGATTCAGCTGAGTTCCTACTATATTTTGAATATTAATTCCTTATTGCATGTATAGTTTGCTAATATTTTCTTCTGGGGGATGCAATTTTAAATGTAGCTTCTGTGTCAGGAGTTTTGCCTTGCAGCTCTTGCTGCCGCCTCTAGCATGAGAGAGGAAGAAGAAAGAGGAAGAAACAGAAAGAAAGAAATGAGGATAGGCGGGGAGCGCCCAGGGTGAGGGAGCTTTCTTTGCCAAGCCTGGTGCAGTTTTCTGATTGGCAGAAACTTTGCTTCATGGCTGTGTCTTCATGGCAAGGGAATAGCTAACAGTCCCCGCTTGCTTCTTTAGGAGAGACTGTCAGCCCTTTCCCTCATCAAAACTCAAACAGTCCTGAATTCCACAAAGAAAGGAATTCGTGTTGCAAAATCAAGGTGGACATCAGATGCCCGCTTTAGGTTAAATATGTAATAGCCCAGGTCAAATCGTGGCACTTGATTTTTTGCAGATGTCCTGATAATGAGCTCAAGGGAGAGGAGCACAGCCCGTGCAATGTCTAGAAGGACAATGCAGTCGTCTTTCTGCAAAAGTGATTCCGAGTCAAAATCCACATCTCATAGGGTGTTTTCTTGTTCTGAGTAAAATTCAGTATTCTTATAATTAAAATTTGGCACAGTTAAAAACATTCTCATATTTTAGCCTCCAGAGCTACTTGTTTCAGCTTCGTGGGACTTGTATTTTTTAAATCTTGTAGAATTTCAAGATTTTTACCCCTAGACCATTAAAGACAGGTGATGATTGTCACCCAGACTTGGACATTCTGTTTTCAGCTAGATTTCTTTAGTGTTGGGTAATTGTGAGATTTAGAATTCTGGGTACAGGTTAATTCTATCTTATCTAGTTAGTAAGATGTGAAATAGCATTGACTGTAAGTCTGGGCAACCTGCTATTTCTAGTTTCCTTGCTTTATGAATGGTGTTGTCCTCCTTGGGTTGGACTCCTGGGTGTTGGGAGGGTGGTTGAGATGATGGGTAAGGAAGAGAGGCAGAATGAAGGAGGAACCCGGAATTTCTTGACTCTGGGCTCTGGCTATTCCTCTCACCTCCAGAACCATCATCTAGAAATCAACCCTCCTAAGTTCTTGACTTCCAACCTTTTCAATATTGATTGTACTTCTCCCATATTGGCTTAAAAATGGTGCCGGGGATTGAAACTAGGCCTTGTACTTGCTAGGCAAGTGTTTGACCACTGAGCTACACCCCCAGCCAAAATTGGCTAATTTTATTATTTTTAGAAGTATTGCTAGTAGATTTTGATAGGAAGGGCAAGTTCAAAAGCATTATCCAAAATTAAAATGCTGTATCCATAGGGGGAGAGAGAGATTTTGTTTAGCTCCAGGCTCAACACTGACTTGTGAAGTTGGGAAAGGTGATCAGCTTCTCTGAAATCCAGTATCTTTTTTTTTGTGGTACTGGGGATTGAACCCAGAGCATTCTATATCTGAGCTACACCCCCAGCCCTTTTTTATTTTGAAACAGGGTCTCACAAGGTTGCCGAGAGTCTCACTAGGTTGCTGAGGCTGTCCTCGAACTTGCTCTCCTCCACTAAATCCAGTATCTTTCTCTGCAAAGTT
The DNA here is from genome assembly GCA_004027185.1 of Glis glis. Taxonomy (NCBI): domain Eukaryota; kingdom Metazoa; phylum Chordata; class Mammalia; order Rodentia; family Gliridae; genus Glis; species Glis glis. The sequence goes on along the minus strand of PVJS01007602.1, from coordinate 17,086 downwards.
GGGATAGTAATGCTTGTTTTGCATAGTCTTTGAAGATTAAATGAGATAAAGACGTAGCTGTCAGTCCTATAGAAAGCAGTCAGTGCATGTTGGATCCATTCTTCCATGGGGTTTATTTATGTGCACTGACCCTGTCCGCTTTGTGGTGACTTCAATATCTTTTTAGTGTTGCTGATGGAGGATGCTGTCAATCCAGAGCTTGACAACCTTTCACTCCTGTGTAAGTCAAATGCCACTCTTGAAATCATAACGAGCTTATCAACTATTTTTTGAATAACTTGATGGGGTTGGGGAATTATAACTGTTTTGGAAACATTCCAGTATGGAATCTATATACCAGAACAAATGAGATTCTGGCAAAGTACCTCCTCTAAGGAATTAGTCCTATTTTTGGAGGACTAGCACATATATTTTGCTTTATATTGTTTTCCTAAATTGTATTTATTTCTTTATTTTGAAGCAATGTAATAATTTAAAGGAAAGCACCATCTTGGCTTATTTTTCACCCCAAAGACCATAGCTTTCTTCATTAGGGTCTCTCACTTAAAAAGTAGTATTTGTGCATTCTCTGCCAACCTTCTGAAAAACCCACTACTGGGCAGAGGAAGAGGTTGATAAATAAAAAGTAATTTGTTCATAAAATTTATAAGCTGCTGGAAATGAGGGCCCAGGAAGAAAGTGCCAACTCAGCTTTAAGAGGAGATAATAATCAAAACAGCAAATGTACAAGTGCATTATGGAAAGAATAAATCAAATGGCAAGGCTCGATGTGAACTGTACAGAAAACACAACTGAGCAAAGAAATGTCAAATGAAGGATTATCTTTACTCTTGAAGTATCTGCTCAGATCATAAATTCAGCCCAGGATTTCTGCTTCTCAAGACCCAAGGGTTTCTACTGAATAACAACAGCAGAAGCAACAACAGAAACAGCAAACCCTTTTTGTTTCTCTACCAGCTTCTAGCAGTTTTGTGTGTAAAAGGTAGGCTTCTTCAGAGGACTGTCTTTGTTTTTTCTTTTTTTGCGGTACTGGGGATTGAATCCAGGGATATTCTACCTCTGAGCTACACCCCCAGTCCCATTTTATTCTTTATTTTGAAACAGGATCTGAATAAGTTGCTGAGGGCCTCACTAAGTTTCTGGGACTGGCCTTGAACCTGTGATCCTCCTGTCTCAGCCTCCCAAGTACTGGGATTACAGGCATGGGCCACCATGCCCAGCTGGACTGTGTCTTTTACTGCAGACTTAACCTACAGGAAGGGCTCCTGCAGGGAGTACATCTTACTAATTAGACATAGACTTGCTTCTTTAACCAGCCTTTCCATAGAGAGCATTTGCTGACTGTTTTAGTCTTGACTTTCTAAAGTCAATGTTTCATTGAACAAGCATAACTTTTTATTACAATAAGATAACTTTAATTTTTTCCACTGTCCTTTTACATTTATTCTATGGATCTACTTCTTCCCTGCTTTTGAATGAAAGATAAAATTTAGGGCAAATTAGTACCTTTCTGACCAATGTCAGTTAAAGGTAGCTCATCCCGTTAGCACACTCTGGCCAGTGTAATAATAGAATCAATTTACTTCATCACAGGTTCGTGCTTTTCTCTCTCCCCCTCTTAGACCTCCTACTGAAGGCTGGCCATTGGCACTGGACGAGGAGACCTGGTTGGCTTCCTCTTCTTTCCCCCAATTTGCATCCTAGCCTTTCTCCCTCATCTCAAAATGTGGCCATGATTTTGGATCATCTCCAAGGTGGAAGGTGGCATGGGCGAGGGAGAGAGGGATGGGCCAGGAGAGGGCTGCAAGATGGGCACTGTGGGCTGACGCTGCTGAACCTGGGCCTGGCAGGCATTTGAAGGTGACTTTTGTGGTTTCTCTGTGTACTACCACTTCTGGGGGGCTCTCATTTGCAATCCTTCACTAAATCTATCAGTTCTTCCTTCAAAAACCACCCCAAATCTAGCCCTTTTATATATCTTCCACCATTCCCTACACTCCCAGCCACCACCAGCTCCCTCCTGCATTCCTGCCATGGCCTCCCTTCCTTCGGCCTGAGCTCCCTGGAGTCTTTTGTACGCACTGTGGAGGGCTCCTTGTAGCATAGATTTCAGCTCATGTTATTCCTTGGTTCAGACCGTCCTTTGCTGCACTGTGGGCCACGGACCCGCCCTTCCCAGCCTTGCTGCTCAGACCTTACCAACCTCAGCTCTCGCCACTTGCCAGTCTCCAGAACACCAGGGAACGCTTCTTCCTCAGAGACACCACATCTGCTGTGCCCTCGGCCTGGGATGCTGTCCTGCAGATAGCCACATGGCGCGTGCCCTCACCTCCCTCAAAGCTTTGTGCAAATGTCTCTCTCTTAGTAAGCTTTTCCCTAGCATTCCAGTGAGAACTGCAAACGCTCCTCTCCCCGGGACGCCCCCCTCCATTCTCCTTCCCTGCTTTGTTTTTTCCCATAACTCTTGTTATTTTGGGACCTAGTATGCATTTTGCTCATATGATGTTTTTCTTCTTTAGTTATTTTCTCCTTTAGCATGTAGAATGTGCTTGCCACATATTAGGTGCTCGATACTCTTTCGAATCAATGAATGATTATTTATAGTGTTTTATTGTAGCTCACCTGTGCCCATGGCTATCTCTCCCTTCAGGCCCTTGAGAGTAAGGTCTTGGTCATTTTGTGTTCCCCGAATCTGTAGTGCTTGGTCCCAAATCAGTTCTCAATAAATATTTATTGAATACATTAAAGAATGAAGGAATCAGAAAAGATTGTTGGGGAGGTGGAAAAAGGAAATGGAGAAAACGACTTTAGAATATAGGGGAGGAGGAAATTTCAAGGCAAAGCAAAGAGGTCTGATGTTACAGGGAGAGGAGACCACGGAGTCTGGGGTGGGGAAGGGGGCTGGGGACTCCGAGGAGCCGTGGAGTGGGGGTGGGGCACAGGTTGCAGTGGTGAGGGCCCAGGTGGAGGTGACTGAGTGGGGACCGTGTGATGTGGAGCACTCTGTCCAGAAGAAGCTTTTGAGGGAACAAAATGGAATTTGGCCTCAGGGGAAGTTAGCTGGGTATTATACATGTATATTAGTATATGGGAGAGTCGAAGATGTTTGTAGGCTGAGTATCTAGTGGAGAAAAATACTAAAGACCCAAGAGATAGATGATGAGCCAGGCATGGTGGTGCACACCTGTAATTCCAGTACTTGGAAGACTGAGACAGTAGGATTGTAGGTTCGAGGCTAGCCTCAGCAACTTAGCGAGACCCTGTTTCAAAATAAAAAAAATAAAATAGGGTTGGGAGTGTAGTTTGGAGGTAGAATGGGTTCAACCTTCACTCCCCCCCCCAAAAAAAAAAGATAAATGATGGAGCAAGATTTAGAAGGAGACATGGAGGTGGGATCAAGAGGAGTAGAGCCAGTCCTGGGAAGAAGTAGTGATCCCTCTTTCTCTGAGGGAGGAGACACTCCTTGGTCCCTGCTTGGACATATAGGCAGGGAAGGAGAGAGGACAGTACCTGCCTATCTGTCCATTTATATGTGTCTTTCTATTCATCCATCCATCTTTCCACCTATGCATCGGTCCATATAACATTCTGTTTTTCTGAGAACCCTTCCTCGTTTTCTTGGTCCTTCTGGCTGGTGGGGAAGCACGTGGTATTTTGAGGTGAGGCTCAGGTAGAGAACTTTTTACAAGGTACTTGCCATGCTCCATGGTAAGTTTGGAGTCTTGTGTCTTTTGAGTTGCCCTGTACAGTGATTTCTCTATCCTGAAATCACTTTGAGTTCAGTTATCAATAGTGCAAGATAAAAAACAACAGCCTACTAATATTTAGAACGTTTTGCTGTTGCAAGTACTTTACAACCCTAAATCTACCAGCTAATTGTTTACTTCTATGTAGTTCTCTTGCAGACTCCACAAGGTGACTGTAGCTAAATAATTTCCACATTTGCCTTGAAATCCAGCAAAATTGAGATATGCTTCACTCCCCTTCCCATAATTACTGCTTCTATAAATGAACAATGGCAGGGAACAAAATAAAGAGTAAATGGAAGAAATGAAAAAATAAATCCACCTGACTAGACATTCTGCCCAGTTAATGAACCCTACAGAGGAACCACATTAACACTGCCACCGTTTTTAATGATGGAATAACTCAATATGTTCACTCATTTGGGACACTTATAGATTATTAATTACCCCACATGGTATTCAAGCTATGAATGTAATTACCCAGAGTGTGCGAAGCCCCCAGGTAAAGCTCTGTGTCCCTTGGAATCGTTTTGGCAAAGTCCCCGTAGCCTCTGGCTTGGATAGCCTGTGCTAAGCACCTTTTATACTCAGGGCAAATGTGTTATGATGATTCTGACACCCTAATCATGCTCATATTCACAGGGGGGACATGGGAAACAGATTATAGGGATGGATTTATTTTGGAGACTTAAGGGACATTCTTGCTGCCCAGGCCTCTGAGTCTGTGCTTAGAGACAATTTAAAAGTAATGAGGGCTGTTAACTGGATCAGAGGCCTGCCAAGCAGATGGGCCACCAGAGGCCAAGAGCCTAGGCTGATGGTAAACCAGGGTGGAGATTTGGAAAGAAGGGTTTCTTTGGGGGGAAATGTGCTCTTGTTCCTGGATGTAGAGAAGTGACTGCATTAGCAATAAGGTGACCTTAAAGAGGGGACAGTCTTTGACATGACTCCGGCTTGGGTGTATGGAGCTTTACAAAGCAAGATTTCTACCCTGCTGACTGGGCATTTGTCTCCAGCTTCGTGCCTTTTCAGATGTATGCATCTTTTAGATAAAGTCATACTATACTTGTCTATAAATTTTTTTAACCTAAAATATTACATAGACATCTTTCTATGCTCACACATATAGAATTGCCTATTTTTTTTACAACTGCTTAAGAGTATGTGGTATATGGCAATGGCACAATTTATTTAGTTGATCATTTAATTTAATTAAAAACAGAAAGAATTTTGCAATAAGAAGTCATGTACATTAATTTTTGCCCACTTGCTGAATTATTTCCTTTGGAAAGATTTTAGATGCCTAACAGTGAGGTCAAAAGGAATATTTGTGTATAGCTTAAAAATTTTGGTATACTTTATCTAATTCATTACCTCCAAAAAGTTGAACTAATTTTGACTTCAGCAGTATTTATTACTTTTACCAACTTTGCATGCTATCATTCTGTTTAAGCTTTGCCAATCCAAAAATGAAAAGTAGCATTTCATTATTATTCTACTTTATATTTCCTATGTTACTGATCAGGCTGAATGTCTTTCCAAATGTTTTTTGGCAATTTGTATTTCTTTGTTTGAAATTGCCCTGTTTATGATTCTTTACTTATTTTGGGAGAAGGGGAGATTGCCTGTATTTTTAAAAGAATTAATTTATAAGAAGTCTTCATGAAATATTTTTACTGCTCTGCATGGTACATATTTTGCCCCCAAACTTATGTGAGTGTTGCTTTTATCTATCCATTCATTTACCTTTAACCAAGTGTCCACTAAAAGCGCCTTCATTGTTTTTGATGGTTGTCTTTTATATTTTTTCTTTTTTGTATTGGGGATTGAACTCAAGGACATTCTACCTTTACCTCTGAGCTACACTCCTAGCCCTTTTTTATTTTGAAACAGGGTCTTGCTAAGTTGCTGAGGCTGGCCTTAAGTTTGGGATCCTTCTGTCTCAGCCTCCCATACTTTCTCTTTAATGTAGAACAGTCTTTATAAAATAGGGACTTTATTTTATTTATTTATTTATTTATTTATTTATTTATTTATTTATTTATTTTTTGCGGTACCGGGGATTGAACGCAGGGGTGTTCTGCCTCCGTGCTACGCCCCTGGCCCTATTTTTTTTATACTTTATTTTGAAACCGGGTCTCAAGAAGTTGCGGAGGGCCTCACTAGGTAGAGAGAGAGAGAG
>PVJS01007602.1:0-11058 GCA_004027185.1 Glis glis | reverse complement strand
AGAGAGGAGAGAGAGAGAGAGAGAGAGAGAGCGCGTGCACGCACGCTGAGGCTGGCCGCGAACCCGGATCCTCCGGTCTCCACCTCCCAAAGTACTGGGATTACAAGCGTGCGCCACCACGCCCAGCTAAAAATAGGGACTTTAAAAAATAGTTTCTATAAAAAAAGAACAATTTTTTCCTCAGATAGTATTGACTTTTTAAAGAGACTGTTACTGATTTAAAGAAAATGTTTAGAACTTTCCTTCTATTCCTAGTTTACCTTTGAGTCTAGCCCAGAATGGGTTCAGAATTTCATCCACTCTATTTTTCTGCATTTATTAAAATTATCATTTGCTATTTGTTTTAGTTTATTATCTAGGGAGTTACATTAATAGACTTTCCCAATGTTGATCCACCCTTGAATTCCTGAAATAAATCCTGGGTATAGGTGCTATCTTATTCTTTTAATGTATTCTTGGTTCTATTTGTTCCTATTATATTTAGGTTACTTGCATTTATGCAGTCACAAATTAATTTGATTTATAGGTTATTTTTCTTGGTTATTTATTTATTTATTTTTATGGTACTGGGAATTAAACCCAGGGGCATTCTACCTTGGAGTTACATCCTCAGTTCTATTTTTTATTCTTTATTTCTTGAAACAGGGTCTCACTAAGTTGCAAAGGGCCTCACAAAGTTGCTGAGGCTGGCCACGAACCTGCAATCCTCCTGTCTCAGCTCCCAAGTACTAGGATTACAAGTGTGAGTAACCATGCCCAGCTTTATTGGTTGTTTATTAATATCAGGGTTATACTAGCCTTGTGAAACAAATTCTTGAGGGTTTTATTAGGCTCTCTTATAAAGCCTAATATCTGGAACTTTTGGGGGGCATTGATTTTGCTAATTTTTTCAATTTCTATTATTTTTTTTAAATTCAAATAGTTTATTTGAAAATTTTTTTTCTTTTGTCTTTTACATTATTGGCGTAAAGTTATAAGCAATATTATTTTATTAAAATGCTCTCTTCCCTTTCTATAGTTATATTTGCTTTTACATTGCTAATATTCTCAAACTTCACCCCCTTTTGTCATATTTGTTAAACATTTTTTAATCTGTGTTTTTAAAGAACTAGATCTTGGTTTTACTCAACAGTTTTAGATGTTTTAAACTTCCTAATTCAGTGGTTTCTTTTGTTTCATTCATTGTACTTTTTCTAGTTTCTGAGTCTAATTTAGTTACAAAAGAAATTTATTTTAGACATTTCTTGTTTTAGGGAAAACTTATTTAAGGATATAATATTTTTCCTGAATAAACTTTGGTTATATCCCATAGAATTTTCTATTTAGTACTTCAACATATGTTAATTTCCAAATAATTTATAAATTAAGCTTTTATTTTCTCTTTGACACAGAGTTCTTTAGAAGGAGGTTTTTGATGTAATTCCATTTTAACCAGTGAGTAAATCCTGCAAGAGTTCTACTTTTAGAAACTTACTGAGACTTTTTTGTGACCTATTAAATTATTTCTCTCTATATAAATTTTAAATAAATGTCCCAAGGACATTTGAAAAGAATGTGTCTTCTCTCGTTTTTAGAGAGATCATAATTTGCTATGAAGTCAAACTTATACATGTTTAATAAGTTTATTTTTTTGTCATCTTAACATTACACATTTTGGAATGGTTTGTTAACCTTTCCCACTATACCTTTTGGTTTGACTTCCCCCCTATTTCTGATGCTACTTTTTACTTTTTGGAGAGAGGACAGTAAAAAAGCTAAGCGTGCTGATGTTGGTCCTGGCCTGCCTGGTTTGAATGTGGCTCCACCCTCATGAGCTGCTAAACCTTGGGCAAGATTCCTCAACTGTAAAATCACATCATCTCCTTTATGGGGTTCTTGGGGGATGACATGAGTTGATGCACAACAGTATCTGACACATGGTGAGTACTTTATTACTCCCTATGCGTCTGCTGCCATGATTTCAGAGTGAAGGGCTCATGGTTGCTAATACATTTGGGTGAATCTACTGTTTGTGAATATAAAACAACTTTCTTTGTCCCATGTGAAGCTTTGTGCTTTGGATTCTGTATATGTTAATCTTAATATTGCTATACTGCTTTCTTTTTGTTTGTATTTGCCTAATGTCTTGGCCCATTTGGGCTGCTATCACAAAATACAGTTGACCCTCTGTATCTGTGTATATAGTGTAGCTCACTTTTCAAAACTCGGAAAAGTCTTCTCTTTTAATGAGGGTCTTAGCCTGTTTACAGTTGTTGGGATTACTGATATTCCTATCACCTTTGTGTTTCTTTCTTGGATAGGTTGCTAGATCTCAAGGTTGCTCCAGCGGCCTTCTAGTATTTGTGGCTCAGCTTTTTGGTCCTTCTTGGTTTCTTCTGCTGCTTCAAGATAAGAAAAACCAGATGCTAGCCAGCGGCATGATATCTGTGGTCACACTCTTTTGGGGATCCGTGGAACTGAGTTTTCTTATAGCTATTATTCAGTGAAGACTTAACATAAGCCATATGTTTAAATTTTTTAAAAAATTAAATAAAAATCTAAAAAACAATGTGTCTTTCTAGACACTTCTAAGATGTATTGCTTCGTCGACTCCTCACAACTCCAGGAGGTAGGCAGTACACTAACAAGTAGGGAGACTAATTAAAAGCATAGAAGTACTTCTGAGGAGTTGAGGACAATTCATATTGTATAACCTCACTCCTTTCCCCATACGCATGGATGTGGAGTAGCTCAGAGTTGAGTTCTAAATGGACAGGTTGCCAAGGCTGTTGGGAACAGTGGGCCTTCTTATTCTGGTCCACCTATTTTTTTTTTCATACTACTTTGAATTTCCACTCAAAGTCTATTCTGAATTTCCACTCGAAGTCTATTGTTCTGAATTTCCACTCAAAGTCTGGAGTAGATAATGCAGAGTCTAGTAGTTTTTTTGTTTTTGCTTTTTTTTTCATTGTTAGATGCAAAAAAGAGTTTGGACTCACTGTTGTGTGCCACCTCCTGTGTTTCATCCTTTTGGTCTTTATTTCAGGACTAGGTGAGTGGCACAGGATGCTGGAGAAGGGCGGGCTTACCCATCTTTGCATCTCCAGAGCCTCAAAGAATGCCTGACCCACAGTAGGTGCAATTCATTCAGATGACCTGAGTTCAGAGAGGGAAAAGTGTCTTACATTAACATTTGAGTTATGAGGCTTTAGAAAAAGGCTCGTGGAATGGAAATGCATTATCTTAAAATTATGCTCTCCATAACCCCGACAGTACTGTGTATAAGCAATAAAAATAAAACGTGTTTATTACTCTTGCAAGAGCTTTCTCTGGACCGAGCAGCATGTGCTCTCAGTGGGAGAAGGTCCGCGTCACCTGGGAGGGTTGGAATAACATTGCTGTAGGAATGACCGGTTGCATTGGTAATGCCAGTAAGGACCTCCAGCCAATAAAAGTGCTCCCGAGACAGCTGCTGGGGAGACATATAGCCCTGATCTCACTGGGATTCCATATTTGAAAAAAAAAAAAAAGAAAGAAAACTCCCAGCTTACATCAGGGAAATACTGCTGCGGCGCTTTAATGAGCTCCCGAGGTGACTCAGTTTTTTATATGGGTCTGTTTGACTTCCACAGATATCTGGCTAGACCTTGATTGATTGTCAGCCTTTCTAAGTAGCATTGATTTTTCACGGCTGCAACATCGGGATGATGAGGTCATCGTATTTTGCCATGTTATTGAAATTCTTGTTAAAGCAACCTGGAGGTTATGAACACATCTAGGCCCTGGCTTCTTGCTTGTGCTAAGTTGGAGAGGTGGGGAAGTCGAGGCAAGGAAGATGATAAAGGCAAAAAAGCTTTTCTACTTATGAGGGGATATTTCTGAGTTTTAATAGTTATAATGATAATTGCTGGCTACGAATCATAGCTTATCATTTCTCTTCCTTATTTTTTTTTCCCGGCTCTTCCTTATTTTTTTTCCCCCCGGTACTGGGGATTGAACCCGGGGCACTCAACCATTGAGCTACTTTTTCAGCCCTTTTCATTTTTTTTGAGTCAGGGTCTCACTATGTTGCCCAGGAGGATTGGATTTGGGATCCTCCTGTCTCAGCCTCCTAAGTACCTGGGATTACAGGTGTGCACCACCATGCCTGGCCTTATTTCTTTTCATTAATAGGTGTCATTTATTGAGCGTACAGATAGTTCCAGGTGGGCCAGGAAATATCACCAGCCCTATACATACACGAAGTCTTTCTCCTCAGTATGACTGGATGAGGCAGGTCATAGGATCCTCACTTTATAGATGAAGAAACAGTCTCAGGGTAGCTAGCTCAAAATTAGTCAATAGAAGAGCTAGATTTTATTTTTATTTTTTATTTTTTTTGCGGTACTGGGGATTGAACCCAGGGGAATTCTACCTTTGAGCTACACCCCCAACCCTATTTTTTTTATTCTTTATTTTTGAAACAGAGTCTCACTAAATTGCAGAGGGTCTCACTAAATAGCTGAGGCTGGCCGCAAACCTGCGATCCTCCTGTTTCAGCCTCCCAAGCATGGGGATTACAAGCGTGCGCCCCCACGCCCAGCTTAGATTTTATTTTATTTTATTTTGTTTTATTTTATTTTATTTTTTAATACTGGGCTTTTAATCTAGGGGCATTCTATTTCTGAGCTACACTCCCAGCCCTTTTTAATTTTTTCTTTTTTTGTTTTGAAACATGGTCTCGCTAAGTTGCTGAGGGTTTTGCCAAGTTGCTGAGGCTGGCCTCAAACCTGTGATCCTCTTGTCTGTGTACCAAGTACTAGTATTACAGCTGTGTGCCACCATGCCTGGCAAGAGCTAGGTTTTAGATCAGGGTGTGCCTGCCTCCAAAGCCCACGATCTTTACTGCTGGTTACTACATGATGGTTGTGTGAGTGGTCTGACGTTCTCTTTACAAAAGATCAGAGAGCAGTGTTTGAGGCAGCAGTATAGGTAATGACCCTTTCTCCCATGTAGACCTGAGTCTTGCAGTTAACAGCAACTAACACAGCACCTTAGGAAACAACATCTTGACTTTCTCCACCTGCAGAAAGCTGCCACCTGTACTTCCTTTCTACTTGAATAAGGATCTTCCCACAAAGGGTCCAGAGAGGGCTGTGCACATTTTGGGATTCCTCCAGCTACCACCTATGGATCAATGGCTGCCAGAAACTTTAATCCGATTAGAGTCTGTAAAACTGGTTTCCATCTCTGGCGCCTGACTCAGGTTTCAGAGCAAGGGGAAAAAGTATGACATCAGCCCTGCTTGCATCTGTGCTGGGTGGCTAATGAAATTACGCGATGGGGTTGAAGACCATTAAAGTCAATGCTGATCCTTATTATTATTAAGAGTACTTTCAAATTTACTGCACCATGAGACAGTTTCGAAAGCCTCATTTTTCATAGGTGTGTTCATTGCTCTGGATTTTAGCACACAACTCTGTAGGATAGAGGATGTGAGCAGCACAGAGAATCAATTCTGAAATCTGCAGGATGAAAGTGTGTGTAGCGCTTTTGCTGGAGGCAGGAGAAGGTTCTGGGAGTTTTCCATAATGAAGCATCAGGATGACCTTGGATTGAAAAAGCTTAAAATGAAACAAAACATGTTGGTCAAAGAAATACGAGGCACTGCCATTAACATCATCAATAGTCTTTTTAAAAAACCTTTAAATGGTTAGTGTGCAAAAAGAGAGCTCAATTCAGGTCACTTATTGAGTAGAGATACTGAGATAGTGCTGGGAATATACTATACTGAGGGGAAGGACCAGACCTGTTCATCAGTATGTCTCCAGGTCCCAGCTAAATGTCAATCAGGCAGAAATAATTATCTCTTTAAATATATGTATAAATGTACATGTACCCATACTGTTAGGAGCATGAGCCTTAACTCCTTAACTGTACAATTCAATAAATGTATACACATGCACAGCAACATACATGCACACTGGTGACTCATCCTCCAAATCAAGATAGAAACCATTTCCCAGTCCTCAGAGGCTTTCCCGTGCCCCCTCGCATTCTCCCAACACAGATAACCACTATTTTGACTTCTATATCCACATATTATTTTTGTCTATAACTAATGTACTTCATAGAAATTCACAAAAGTTGAATATTCATATAAATGGGGTCATACAATATTATCTTTTATATCTGTTTTTTTGTTTTACTTTATGTCTTTGAGATTCATCTTTGTTGCTTTAGGTAAGAGTATATAAAAGGAGTTTTTCAGCACCACTAAAAAATGTACTTCTTTTTTGTGGTGTAATAGTCCCTCACATAAATATTCCATGTTTTATTTATTCTTATAATGGATATTTGGGTTCTTTCTAACTTTTAGCCATTATGAACACTCTTATGTATGACTTTTAATGGACCTTTTTGCTTATTTCTTTTGGGCATATCTGTGGAACTGAAACTGCTGGGTCATTTCAAATATTTTTGAATTTTCAATTCTTTTCTATCACTGAGTTTTTTTTTCCCACTGGGAACAGGTGGGATATTTTTGAATAGAGTGGTTGAAAATCATGACCAACTGAAGACAGGATCAGCGATACACTAGTCACAAATTGTCTTTCCTGAAAATAACTGAAATTCTCTCCAGTTTTTTCAGGATTTCCAGAAGAGTGCTGAATTATAGATGCCGTGAACTCTATTATGGCTTTCAACTTAGAAACGACTTCTAACTCATTTAATAGATGATTAGTAAATAACACAAGGCTGTGGATAAAGATAAAAGTGAATGGAACATGTGTCTTTTGCTGTCCTATGAAAGGAAGACTTGGACTTGTGGCTCTGTCCATGGCAAGTGGAAGGACTCCCCAGGTGGCTGAGGTCCGCTCTGAGAGTCACTGGGCTGAAGCAAAAGACCATGCACAAAGAAAACTTCTGAGCAACGCACCAAGGCCATGGCTAGAGGTGTATGTTGGGGTTCAGTGGGGCCTAATACATACCATCCCTGTTTCCCTTTTGAGTTCTGAACCAATTGAGATAATCAAGAAGACAGATAAAAACATTGCTATTGTTACTGATTAAGCTGATACAGAGAGCTGTGGACTGAGGTAGACTCATGCCCCCCCCGGGCACAGACAGCACTGGACAGTAGGCCTTCCCCAGTGGTGGCCGAGTGTGGCCTTTACTGCGTGGGAGAGTGGGAGGAATATGTGTTCTGTGAGTGAGGGAAGGCGCTGGTATCCAGGTGGCCCTGCCTCCCATGGGAGGAGTAAGCGGCAGTGGAGGGGCTCAGGTGTTAAGATCACAGAGTGTCCTCCACATGGAAGGAGGCAGGAGGCTTTGGGGAGAAGCCTTTCCCGCCTCTACAAAATATATCTCTATGCCATGGAAGTCCAAGGAAAGGGTTTCCCTCTCCAGGGACAGGAGGGAGCACGCTCAAGAAGAGAAGGGCTGAACCTTGTAGGAAGCTGGGGGGAGCCAGGTGGAGGATGGAAGGGAGGGTGCTTTGGACCAGGGCAGGGCAAATGATGACCCACAGCCCAAATCTGGCCTGTGGCCTGTTTTTGGAGATAAAGATTCATTGGAACACAGCCACACTCATTTATTTATGTGTTGTCTTGGGTTGCATTTGTGCTATAATGGGAGAATTGAGTAGTTGGGACAGAGACCATGTGGCCCATGAAGTCTGACATTGTTATTGGGTCCTTTACAGTAAAGGTTTGCTGGCCTCCGCCTTAGGTAGAGGGTATCACAGGGGCATGAGAGAGAGCAGTGGTGTGCTGGGACTGTGAGGCTGGGGACCATGAGTGGTTTGATCATGTTGGAACGTGAAGCAGGTGTGTGTGGGCGGGATGCACGGGAGGAGAGGGTGGAACAGTGGTAGATCCGTGTGTGTTTAACATGGGCAAGTGCCGCAGCGCCATGCTGACAAGCCCGGATGATGTGGTTGAACAGGATTCCTGGCTTGCTAGGACTTTATAGTCATCTACTTAAGTGTGGTAAAGGCAGACAGGTTCATCATATAAATTATCAGCAGACAAGTGGATGTTTAACAAATAGACTTGAAGTTGAAGCTCATAAAGCATTTGCATCTTCCGCAAGCCCCAAAGGTACATGTGAAGGAGGGAGCTGTTTAGAAGGATGAAATCAGCCATGTCCCTTCCAGTGGCTTGACAGAGGGGTTCAGACAGGAGGCAGATTGAAAGGGAAGGTGGAGGGCGAATTAGGAAGAGGTGTGTTTCAGGCTTAGGGATACAGTTTAGAGTCCAAATGGGAAGCCTGGATGGAGTGAACCTGGGTCTCTGCCTGAGAATTGAGGAGGGACATGAGGGGAGGAGAGGGAGGCATCCTAAGAAAAGAGGGGACCAGGATCTTGGACTAAACTTTCTTTTTAAAATTAAGATGTTTGTCTTCCTCACCCGGCCATTAACATAAAAAAAACTATTAATGTGTGAATCTTCCATTCTACTCTTGCTCACTCTGCTTCCTGGGAAGATCACTTTTACTTTTTGGCTCCTGGTGTTTTAGTCATGCTATTTAGGATAACAGAGGGAAAGATACTGAGCTACAAGGAGCCGAGGACTGGAATGGAGAAAAAATGAAAGTACTGGGGAGGGGGCGGGCGGCAGAACGACTGGAGAAGACATACAGGGGGGCTGGGGAAAGATGGGAAACAGGATCACAGTTTCTTGGGCAGGGCTGAGGAGAGAGGACCGTGGGAGTTTAGAGAGAGAAGGAAAGAGTCTTTGGGGGCAGCCCTGGGCCTCTGTGGAGGACAAGACAGCGGGGACGTCGCTTTGAGGTGTTTTGCTCTAGGTTATGAATTCGTTTCCATTTGATGGCTTCTAACAGCCTCTCTAGTGATTAAGACTGTTATCATTTAGTTCTTGGTTGTCAGACAATTGTTTATACATGATATGGTACAAAGACTAGACCAAATATGATAAACTCTCCTTCTAAATACTTCTTTTCAATTTTATTTGAACAGCTTTATCAAAGTATAGTTGATGTACAAAAAAAGCACACACACATTTAAAGTGTATATTTTGATGGATTCTGACAAATGTATACCTATGAAACCATTATCACAATCAAGACAGTGGGTGCATCTAGAACTCTCAAAGGTTTTCTTAAAAATTTTTAATCCCTCCATTCCACTGTGCCCAGGCAAACACTGATTTGCTTTCTGTCATTGTAGATTAGTTAGTATTTTCTACAATTTTATGTAAATTAAATAATATAGCATATACTTTTTTTCGAGGGTCTGTCTCCTTTTACTAAGAATAATTATTGTGGAATTTAGTCATGCATTTTTGTGTATCAATAGTTTATCCCTTTTTACTGCTAAGTACTATTCTATTGGATGGATAGTCTGAAGAGCATTTATTCATTTGTTGATAGATATTTGAGTTATTTATAGTTTTTGACTGTTACAACAAAGCCATACGAACATTACCATATTTGTGTATGAACATATGCTTTTAGTTATTTTGGGTAAATACTCAGCAGTCTAATGGATGGATCATATGGTAGATATATGTTTAACTATTTAAGAATTATTAAACTGTTTTCCAAAGTAATTTAACATTTTGCATTCCAACCTGAAGGGTATAAATGTTCCACTTGCTCCCCATCTTCACAAACACTTATTATGTTCATTGTTTTTTTTTTTTTGCGGTACTGGGGATTGAACGCAGGGGCGTTCTACCTCCGCGCTATGCCCCCGGCCCTATTTTTTATACTTTATTTTGAAACCGGGTCTCACGAAGTTGCGGAGGGCCTCACTAAGGAGATAGATAGATAGATAGATAGATAGAGAGAGAGAGAGAGAGAGAGAGAGCTGAGGCTGGCCATGAACCCGGATCCTCCGGTCTCCGCCTCCCAAAGTACTGGGATTACAAGCGTGCGCCACCACGCCCCGCATGTTCATTGTTTTTAATTTTAGTCATTTGAATAGGTATGCAGTGGCATCTCATTTTTATTTCCCTAATGATGTTGAACATGTTCTTATTTGCCACCCATATGTCTTCTTTGCTGAAGTGCCTGCTTAAATCTTTTGCCCATATTTTATTGACTTACTTGTATTCTTCTTATTCGGTTTGAGTTGTTTACACATTCTAGATACAAGTACTTTAACAAATTTTAAAATATTTTTTTCCAGTCTGAGTTTTAGCTTTTAATTTCTTTCAGAGTTTTTCAAGGAGCAGATGTTTGTAATTTTGACAGACTCCAATTTATTGATTTTTGTCTTTTATAAATTGTGCCTTTCGCATCGTATCTAAGAAGTCTTTGTATAACCCAAGATCACAAAGATTTTTATAATTTTTCTACCAGAAGTTTTATAGTTTTAGCTTTATTTTCATACAGTTTTAGGGTTATGAACCATTTTGTGTTATCATATATAGTATGAAGCATGAATGAAAGATCTTCTTCCCTTCTTCTCTCGTCTCCTCTTTCTTGCATGTGGCTGTTCATTTGTTCCAGCATCATTTGTTGAAGGCGATACCTTCTCCACTGAATTGCTTTTGCACATTTGAAAAAAATCCATATGTTTATGAGTCCATTCCTGGGTTCTTCATTATGTTCCATTGATCTATTTGTCTATCTTTATATACCAATACCGTAGTGTCTTGATTATTATAGCTTTATAACAAGCCCTTAAATTAGGTGCTGTTAGTCCTTCAACATTTGTTTTTTTGGTCAGATTGTTTTGGCTATTCGGTCCCTGGCATTTTCATATACACTTTAGAACCTGTTTGTTAATTACTGGGATTTTGATTGGCATTGCATTGACTTGCTAGATCAATCTAGAGAGTATTAGCATCTTAACATTATTGAGTCTTCCAGCTCATGAATATGGTTTTTATTTAAGTCTTTTTTTTTATTTTATTTTATTTTTTTTTTATTTTTTATTTTTTTTATTTATTTATTTTTTTATTGGTGCATTGTAGTCTCACTTCACAATGAGTATCAGTTTGGTGTTAACATACATGCACACAGCTCTTGGTGTCCCTCCCCCCGCTTCCCCCCCCGCCTCCCCCCCACATGTAGCACTGAGAATGATGTTGGTATAATCTCACATATACACATTGTTTATGACAGTAATTC
>PVJS01007601.1:5397-55681 GCA_004027185.1 Glis glis | reverse complement strand
GAGGAGGAGGAGGAGGAGGAGGAGGAGAAAAAGAAGAAGAAGAAGAAGAAGAAGAAGAAGAAGAAGAAGAAGAAGAGAAGAAGAAGAAGAAGAAGAAGAAGAAGAAGAAGAAGAAGAAGAAGAAGAGGAAGAAGAAGAAAGGACTGTTTAAGAATGGTTTGGGGACAATGAAGTTCCTATTTGGGAGAAAAATTAAGTTAGATATTATATTGGTGATGGTTTTTCTTCCTGAAAGGGCAATTCATTCTAGCTATTTTAATCAGAAAGAAACTTGTGGAAAGTACATGCTATGGTTTGAAGATGGTTCGACCCCTCTGAAACTCATGTTGGAATTTGATTGCCATCATGGTAGAGTTGTGAGGCGGAGCCTTTAAGAGGTGATTAGGCCATTAAAACCTAATTAGGTGAGTGCCTCTCTCCAGTGAGTGAGTTCTCAGTCTCAAGGGACAGGGGTTAGTTAACAAGAGAGAGGACTGTGATAAAACAAGGCTGTCCTTTGTGTTTCCTCTCTTCTGCATGCATCTGCTTCCCTTCCTGACTTCCACCATAATATGAAGCAGCACGAGGCCCTCACTGGAAGCCAAGCAGGTGTTAGCCCTATGCTCTGGGATTTCGCAGGTCCAGAACCTGCACAAGCCTCTTTTCTTTGTAAGTTACCATCTTAGGTATTCAGTTACAGCAATAGAAAACAGACTAAGATGGTATACATAGCAGCCAGAATTGTAGGGAGTGTTGAAAAGAAAGCATTTATGTTGAACTTAGCAGACAACTTCCAAAGCCATGGAGCAGAACTGAGCCACTGAGGAGCTGGCTGAGGAGTGTCTCCGCTGCAATCTGGGAGTTGCCAGATAGTAGGAAGTTTTGCCATGAATGCTGTTCCCAAACCACACCACCTCTGCAAGGTCTGTTCTTGTAAAATGGAGGCTGTGCTGCCTTTGTCTCCATGTAACTGAAGCTTCATGTGAGTTGTGTCTGCTTAGGTCCTGTAGGAAGCAAACACAAAGATGGAGCCAGGAGGGCAAGAGATTTTTCAGGATAATGCCTGTGAAAGATGAAAGTGAGAGGGGGCAGGGATAGCAGGGAAAGCTTTCCAACTTTATGTGATGTAGTTCTGATGCCTGTGAAAGAAAGAGAAGGAAGGAGGTTTGGCTAGAAAAAAGCCTCAGACTGTGGTGCAGCTCTGAGAAAAGTCTTGGCCATCACAAAGATTGCCCTTAGAGGATTCCCATGATGGGAAGAATGACCATGCCTTAGTTCCAGCTCCATGCTTAGTCACTGTCTCAGAGCTATGGATCCTGAAGGCATCTAGCTGGGGGAATCTCCATTACATCTGGAATCCTAGCTTGAAGGATATCTCTGCAATACAGGAAGACACCCCAGAAAGGGCACTGATATGAATTTTGAGTCAACCAATATATAGAATCTAACTGCCACAGACCCCTACCTCACACCATACTCAAAATAAATTTCAGACAAATTAAAGAGATACAAGTAAAATTATTATGCAATTATTAGAAGAAAATAAAGAAAACATAGAGACATTTCTATAACCTTGGAGAAGGGAAGGCCATTTTAAGAAAGACACAAAGCCTAGAAAATATAAAGAGATATTTTAAATTAGCTTTTAGGTTTTCATGTTTTATTTATTTGGAACTGGGGATTGAACCCAGGGGCATTCTACCTCCAAGCTACACCCCCAACCCTATTTTTTATGCTTTATTTTGAAACAGGGTCTCACTAAGTAGCAGAGGGCCTCACTAAGTTGCTGAGACTGGCCGCGAACCTGTGATCCTCCTGTCTCAGCCTCCCAAGTACTGGGATTACAAGTGTGCGCCATCATGCTAGGCTAGGTTTTCATGTTTTAAGAAAGTAATTAATGCTAACATAATGATGAGAAACTAGATGCTTTCCCGCTAAGATTAGGAACAAGACAAGGATATTGTCTTTCACCAGAAATAAAACTTCCTTTGCTTGCAAATAATATGATTATTTATGTAGAAAATTCCAAAGAATCAACAAAAACCACCCAAACTAATAAATAATTATAGCAAGGATACAAGGTTAATATAAAAAATTCAATTGCTTTCCTATATTTCAACAATAAAAAATTATAATTTGACATTAAAACCCAATACCATTTATGAAAGAAAAAGGAAGAAATAAAGAAAAGACTGGCTTAGGTAGACATCTAAATATACACACACACATATATATGAAGAAAACAACAACATTATGATGAAGGAAAACGCTGATAAATAAAATATTCCATGTTCATGGACAGAAAATAATCTTAAAATTGTTAAAAGGCTAGTTCTTCCCAATTTGGTAAATAGATTCAACACAATCAAAACCAAAATCCCCGCAAGTTATTTTGTGAATTTCAACAAACTGATTCTAAAGTTTGGATGGAAAGGCAAAGACCCAGAATAACCAATACAATACTGAAGATCAAAGTTAGAGGACTGACACTACCTAACTCCAAGACTTCAAAGCACAGTGATCAAGACCATATGGTATTGAAGAAAACTAGACAATAGATCAATGGAACACAATAGAGAGTCTAGAAATAGACCCACACAAGTATAGTCAAGTAGTCTTTGACAAAGGAGCAAACGTAATCCAAAGGAGAAAAAAAATTTTTTTTTCAACAAATGTTGCTGGAACAATTGGACATAGGCATGCAAAAATCAATGAATCTAGACATACAGTTCTTTGTGTATTTTCCTCCACATCCCACCCCATCCCTTCCCTCCCCACATGAGTTAGTGATATTGGTAGTAATACCTTCACATATTGCCATAGTATTATTTGAACTGTTTCCTTCTTCAGCCCTCCCTCTGCCCCTCCCTAGCTCTCTCCCTTAAATCCCTTTAGCTGTTCTACAGGTCTCTCTCTCTGCATTATTTAAAGTCTCTGATGTTTCCTATTTTCTCTTTATATTCCACATATGAGAAAAAAACATACCACCCTTGACTTTCTGAGACTGTTTAATCTCACTGAGCTTAATATTCTTCAGTTCCATACATTTTTCTGCAAATGACATGATTTTGTTTTTCTTTATGTCTGAGTAGAATTTCATTGTGTGTATATACCACATTTTCTTTATCTATTCATCTGTTGACAGACATCTAGGTTGGTTTCATTAAAATTAAAAAATTATAAGATGGGTGTAGTGGTGCATGCCTGTAATACCAGTACTTGGGATGCTGAGACAGGAGGATCACAGGTTTGAGGCCAGCCTCAGCAACTCAGTGAGACCCTCAGCAACTTAGTGAGACCTTGTTTCACAATAAAAAATAAAAAAGGGCTGGAGGTATACCTCAGAGGTAGAATGCCCCTGAGTTCAATCCCCAATCAATCAATCAATAAAAATTTCTGTTCTGTGAAGAACACTCTTAAGAGAACAAAAAGATAAGCCATAAGCTGGGAGAAAATCTTTGCAACACACCTATCTGATAAAATATACAAATGAGTTTTAAAACCCAATTTAAAAATGGGCAAAGGATATGAATAAACATCTAACCAAACACATAGGTGGCCAATAGGGAAAGATGATCAACATCATATATCACTGGAAATTATGTATTAAAACAAATTATGTATTAAAATAAATTATAATTAAAACAATTATGTATTAAAACAATTATGTATTAAACAAAGTTGGAAGCAAAAGTAACTGACAATAGTAGAATAACCATACGTTGCCGGGCGTGGTGGCGCATGCTTGTAATCCCGGTACTTTGGGAGGCAGAGACCGGAGGATCCGGGTTCGCGGCCAGCCTCAGCTCTCTCGCTCTCTCTCTCTCCCTGTCTCTCTCTCTCTCCTTAGTGAGGCCCTCCGCAACTTCGTGAGACCTGGTTTCAAAATAAAGTATAAAAAAATAGGGCTGGGGGCGTAGCGCGGAGGTAGAATGCCCCTGGGTTCAATCCCCAGTACCGCAAAAAAAAAAAAAAAGAATAACCATACGTTTTAGTTTTCTCAGGACACTTCTAGTTTATACTTGTCCAGTATCCCATCTGGATTAGTATTTGTCATTCTCAAAAGCATATTGGATTAGATGACAATTTATACAGTCACCCTACACAAAAGGTTATTATTACTAATATATAAAGAATTCCTATAAAGCAATAAGACAAAAGATAATCCAGGAAAAAACTGGCAATATGTATGAGTAGGTTGCACCTTTAACCTATTTGTACCTGTATTTGAAGTGGGTTTCTTATAGGAAGTATATAGTTGGACCATGGTTTCTCAAAAATCTAATATGAAAAACCTATACCTTTTAACTGGGGTATTTAGAACACTTACATTTAATTTTTTATTATAGTATTTGGAGTGGCTATATTAATGCCATACAAAGCAGATTTCAGGGTAGAGAACATTTCTAGGGATAAAGAAAGTTATTTCATAGAGACAAAGTAATCAATTCATCGAGAGGACATAGTAATACCAAATACATATGTAACTAATAAGAAAGCTTAAAAATACATAAAAAGAGATAGAACTGCAAGGAAAAACAGACAAAATCCACAATCATGGTTGGACATTGCCAATCCTCTTGTCCTTATTTCATAATTTTCTATTCTTGCTGTATGAGAACTTCTTTTATCTCTTTAAATGCTTAATCGAATTTAAGTCCCTTTACAGATTAATTTATAGTCTCTAGTTTCTTTGGTGTGAGTTATCCCATTTGTTGAGCTAGTAGGATGTCTATCTTGGCACTGGACTTCCCCATATGTTTTATAATTTTTGTCTGTGAGCACATCTTCAACAGGAGTTATTTTTCACAGGAGACCTATAATGCTCTGAGTTATGAAGGCCCCTTGGGGGTCGTCATCTCACTTTTGCCTCCTTCTACTCTTTTTGGGGGTTGGCTATTCTATGGTTACCAGTTTCTGTTTCATTGCTGGCACTAGAAATTTTCTTTTTCTTGCTTTTGAGCTTAGCTATGTTTTAAAATGAAATTTTAAAAAGTTATATAACATTTTGCTGTTTGGAACAGTTTTGGGAAATCCCTACA
The DNA here is from genome assembly GCA_004027185.1 of Glis glis. Taxonomy (NCBI): domain Eukaryota; kingdom Metazoa; phylum Chordata; class Mammalia; order Rodentia; family Gliridae; genus Glis; species Glis glis. Next base: position 50,660 of record PVJS01007601.1, on the reverse strand, counting down.
TCTGATATGATTTTGGTTTTGATTAGATGCCTTAATAGGTCTCTCATGACAATATCTTGAAGTCACTCTTCACCCTCTATTTCTGTTTGTTGTCCTTTGTCTAGGAATTATAAAATTGTAATAAGTTGGGTGTTTGGTTTTTTTAACTGAGGGGAAAAATGACATTTTAGGATTGCAAGCTGTGTCTGCCTTTTTGGGTGGAGACTAGAACTTGCTTTGTGGGAGGTGTTCTTTTGTTTTGGAATGCACCACTTGAGTTGACCCTTTGAGCTCTGTTAATACAAAGCAAGGGCCTAGGTATCAGTCTCTATGAGTATGGAGAAGGACTGATAGGACCCTAAAGAAGATTACTTACTCTGAGATGTTAATACCCTTTAGTAATGTGCATTTTGTGAATTAGTTGAATTATGTGTCTGAGGATTGTTTTACTTAGAACACCACCATCTCCTAATTTGGAATCAGACTATCCCAGGCCTGAAACTGGTGTGTCCTTGCAAAGCTGTGTGTATTACTCTGGGATGAGTTGTTTGCACAAGATAAGGAGCTGGGATGGAGAAGATGTAGCAAAGAAATGCTCACTTCTTCAGCTTAGGTGGAAACTGCCTGGGGCAGCTCAGCTGGGACCTGGGAGTAGGGTTCCACATAAGGTGCTATTTTAACCTGACCATTCCAGCTTTGGGGAACTGCCCGTAGGTATTTGTTTGATGTTCGTATTATGAGTAATGCAGGGAAGAGGCTAGTTCTGGGGCAGGATGAGAGGGCTTGGAGGGCAGATCTTGGACGTGAAAGGAAAAAACTGCTTCCTGGTGTGGGGCTGGGGTGGGGTCACTTAGACTTGGACCCTGAGGAGGGGAAGTTGGGATAGGCCTGGTGGTCCAAAGAGCTTTATCCAGAGGCAGGAAAGGGCTTGTGAAGGACTTTGAAGTTAGCTCTGGGCCATGAGCTCTTGGCAGAGCCACTTCTGAGCATAGTAATAGGATGCACTCTGGTGGGTACTTCCTCGGTTTCCCTCAAGGTTTCAGGAAATTTCGTTACCTTGTCTCTGGCTGTAGTGCAGAGAATTAGGTGAAAGCTGGCCTGTGCTTTGGGGGGGGGGCAGTGAGGCCTGGCTGGGTCTGGGTGCAAAGGAGCTGGAGAGAGTGCTGGGCAGAATGGTGATCAGGGATCCAGGCTGGAGCACGCAGGGCTTTGCAGGCCATTTGAAGGCACTGGGCCTTGTCCTCTGAGCTATGGGGAGCCACTGCCAGATATTAAGAAAGATGGTGCTGTCATCAAACTTGCATTACACAAGAAAGAAAAACCAGACTCCTCCATGAATTTATAGATAGCTGTGGTGGACATCTGCTTTCATCTGCCCAGCGCCTCTTCTGCCTCTCTCCCATGGAGAACCTATTCTGTGTGATTAGGGAAGAGCTGATTGGACTCTTTCCCCAAATGGCGGGTGTGCTCATGATCTAGGCCAGGCCACTGGGAGCACCTGATCTGGCTCTGATTCAGGTTTGGGCCACCCAGCTGTGTCTAGAACTTTCCCAAAAGAGCTGCTAGGAAAGACCATCTTGTTCTGATGGGGTCTCCAGACTGATAGGTTAGGAATCTAGGGCTCCCGGTGATGGGGAAGGCTTCCTGCCACATGGAGAGAACATATTTGAGAGATGGCATGAGTCAGGGCCCTATGGATGTAGTTTGAGGCACAAGCTCCAGCCATGCATAATGCCGGTGAAACAGGCAGTTGGAGGAGAGAACCCCAAGGTCATTATTGAGCTGCTGGATTCAGCCATTCAGGAAGCCTACCAGCGCCTCCCTTTTACATAAGCCAACAATTTGTTTCTTGCTTAATCTACTTTGTTGCCTTTCTCTCACTCATGAGAATCTGAAGAGCTGCATATGCTTCCTGCATTTCTCTTCCTCAGACTCAATGCCCCCAATTCACGTTCCACCTAAGACGGTTTCTAGATCCCTCTACCATGTCCTCCTCCTCTGAGTGGAGATGTCCTCACTAGTTCCCTGGGGAAAGCTTTCTAAGGGTTTTATTACAATAAAGTACATGCTGGACTCTTGTGGGAAGAAGTTGAGATGGAAGGTTGAGGCCCGGTGATCTGGTGCCGCTGAGGCTGTTCGGGGACATGGTGCTCATGGACGTGTACGACTTGACGCATCCACCCTTCTATAAAGAACGAAGCAGCCTGGCTCAGCCAGGGGGAGTTCTGAGGGCGACACCTGGAGCAACTTCTGTTTCTAAGCGGGAGGGACAGGAGTGTGCCCTCCTTTATAGCCGAAAGGATCCCAGGGCTGCCCTGGAATACAGATGAAACCACTCAGTCATCTTAACTGGCTGGAAATGAGCTGATCCATAATTTAAAGGTGTCTTTAAGAAATGGCACGAGAGAGGGGGCAGGGGAAATACAGAGTCAGACCCATTTTTATTACCTGAGTAGGTGTGTGTGTGTGTGTGTGTGTGTGTGTGTGTGTGTGTGTGTGCGGCATGCCCACTTCCTTCCTGATCCTGTAAGAGTTTCTGTGGTCATCTTAGTTAAGGTGGCTCGAGGACCTTCCTTCAACAGAAAAGACCCGGATTTAGACTCTTAGGGGATGAACCTCCTCACAGCTCCGTGGGGCCTGCCCTGAGCCTCACCAAGTCCTGCTCTGTTTTCTTCCTGGCCACTTAGTAAGTAACACACAAAATTAAAACTCAGATGTCTGCCATTTAGGCGTTCCAAAGTGTTACAGCCTTATGGGACCACCCTGCCTTTTAATATACACGAGAAAATGGATCAAGCCGTCAACCCACTCTAGGGGAAAACCCAGGGTTTCCTGCAATATCCTGCAGTATTTCTGGAGATTTGCTCCCAATCCCTTCTTACTGGATATCTCTCTCCCTCCTTCCTTCCTTCCTTCCTTCCTTCCTTCCTTCCTTCCTTCCTTCCTCCCTCCCTCCCTCCCTCCCTCTCTCCCTCCCTTTCTCCCTCCCTCTCTCCCTCCCTTCCTCCATCCCTTCATCCTGGGGCTATTTTCTTCTCTTTGTCTTGTGTCAAGACAAATGTAAAACAGATGCTTTTCCTTAATTTCCCCAAAGTAGCTCTAGCATAAGGCATCTGTAACATATTTTTTCCTACATCTAATTGGGAGATCTGCATTGCATCTTGACACAAAACAAAAAACAAACAAACAAATTAAAAACCTTAAGGTCAAATATTAGCTATTCCCTGGGTCATGTCCCATCCCTCCCACTTACCATCTCATCTCTTTGAGGCCCAGCCTCCACCAGGCCTCTTCCCTGGTGTGCACACTTGTTTGTGTTCTCTCTCTCTCTCTCTCTCTCTCTCATACACACACACACACACACACACACACACACACACACACACACACTCCAGCAGCCTTCTCTCCATGTCTCCTGTGCAGCGGCCCAGCCTCACCCCTGCCCTAGCCTGCCTCTGGGCCACTCTGCCTGCACAGAAACCTACTCAGGATCAGCAATGAAATTACTTTTTCCTTTACCACAATCAAATTATGAGTGTTAACTTCTTCCCCTACCAGTCTCTACAGGCATGGAAAGATCCATCATCCCTTTGATAGGGATTATGCCACCCCCTTGGAGGGCAGAAACAGCTAGAATAATTCTGTTGGTTGGTTAAATAGCAGCTTTTTCTTTGCTGCTGCTCAAGTTTAACTACAGCCCAGAGATGTTCCCATCAGCGCTGCTTGCCTTGTGTGATACGTCCTCCCCACCTGCCTCTGTCACCATGTTTCTCAGCACGGCCCCAGTCCCAGCCTCCCTCCCCAGGGTAAGAGCCTTCTTGGAGTAGCCCAAGCCCTCACTTCCTGGTTCCCTCTGCCTCCTAAGCTGCAGTACCAGCCATGGGTGCCTTGAGCCATAGGAAGGCCCCTTTCCCTACTCCAGCAAGAGCTCAGGGCTCTCCTCTTGCCTGAGGTCAGTCTCTCATGCTGCTCTGCCTCTATGTGGCCGAGGATCTCACAGTGTACAATGCAGACCCAGGGCCCTAGCCCCGGTAAGCCCTCAGCACCTGCTCAAGGGAAGCACTCAGACTGTCACCTGGCTAAACCAGAGTTCCATCGTACCCTGGGCCCTGGAGGGAAGAAGCCAGACAAGACTGTGGTCTTCCAGGTATTGCGCAAACTGCAGACCGAGTCCCCCTCTGCTTCTTGTGCTGTCCCTTCTAGATGGCCTGGAGACAGGCACAGAGCCCTGCCCCTAAGAGGCAAGACTCAGGCAGGCCACCTACTCGAAACTCTTGGGCTTCAGACCCTCATGTAACAACTGAGCGGTTGGAATTGATGAAGTCCAGAGACTAAACCCAGTCCTGGGAAGGGGAGGATCTTACCTCAGGAGTTCAGGATGGTGCCTGCAGCCAGCTGGGGATGTAACACAGTGGTAGAGCATTCTCCTAGCATGTCAAGGCCCTGGGGTTTGATCCACAGAACCACCAGCAGCACCACCAAAAAAATAAAAATAAAAAATAAATTTAAAAAAAGATTGTACTGCCTCTATGCAGAGAATGGGCTCAAGGGAGGCCCAAGTGGAGTCAGAGCCTTGTGGGAAGGCGAGCGCAGGAACCCAGGAGACGGAGGAGGTGCCTCAGACTGGGATGGTGTAGTGGGGCTGGAGAAACGTGCTTGGAGCCATGGCACAGCTTGGAGGTAGAAGTGATCACTGTTGCCATCAGTAGGGTGGGTGTGGATGGTGAACCACTCAGGTCTCTCAGTACCTAGTTAGGGCCACTTCACCAGGACTGAGGTCCCTCTGGCCACTTATACATCAGTAAGTTCAGCCCGCCTCAGGAGGAAGGATGTTCACCCAACTTCGCTGCCAACTTTGAAGGGGGCTAAGGTAGGAGCCTTGTGCCTCCCTCCCAATGATGCCAGCAAGGGGAAGAACTGGGAGCAGCTGAAGAGCAGAAGCCTGTGGCAACGGGTGGAGCTGGGTCTCCCCACCGGGCCAGTGCCAGGACGAGACACCTCAAATGACAGCAGCCTCCAGGCCCTCCACCTTGTCCCCTGGCTGCCCAGTCTCTGCGGTGGTGGGAACAGCCTCTCTGGCCCACTGATCTAGATTCAGGGACCCTCTCTCCTAGAGGTGGTTCCGGTTCTGCTTGGCCACTACAACTCTCAGAGGCCTTGGGCCGACTTCTACTTCAGGGCTCTATTGGCCAGATCTGGCTGATGGGCGACACAGCCAGTTGGGTTTGCCTGGCTGGCGATGGGCGCTCTTTGGGCATGGAGATAGAAGGGCGGCTACATGAGAGAGGTAAGAGGGAGAATAGCAAACAGGGGCTTGGTGTGAGGGGTGGGCCATTTGCTAAATAAAATGTAAATCTGTGCCATGGTGGCTGCCAAGAGGAGAGAAGTGGCTGATGAAAACCATATGTCCCTGAGTAAGTGGAACGAGCTCTGCTCTGTGCGCACGTGTTGAAGATGCTGCCGTCGGTCCCCCATGCAATGGAAAAATCTCCTGTTTTAAAGAATACAGTGTTAAGAGCCACTCTGAGACAAACCACATTTCGCAATTAAGTAGTTTACAAGGTTAGCAAAGGAAGGACAAAATAAACCAGCTGAAAGGTCTTGCTCAATAACAAAATTTGTTTAAAAGTTCAATGTTACGGTCCCAAACTGTAACATAGGCTTGTTCTGTAGATTTTTTTTTTAAGAGCCAAAAGATGAATCTCTGCAGAGATGGAGAAGCAGTTAAACGTGCTTTAAGTGCTGGTGTGGTGATTGCATTTCCTGCTGTTTGGAAAAAGAGAGTAATTTTTAAAATAAATGTGAACTGTATTGCTTTTTACTTTTTCTAAATTGACCCTGAGGCATACTAAAACCAAACACAGACAGACATCACTACTGTTCACTCTTAGTCCGCAGAACAGAATTCTCATTTCTTTGTCCAACATTGCAGTTCTGGCATGATGGGGTTCCAACCTGGATTTTCCTCCACTGAAGGCTGTTGGGCCCCGTCCCCCGTCTCATCCATCCTGTTTGGAGGCTGGACTTGTGGGGCCTCAGGATCACCTGCTTTCCCCTGTGATGCCCTTCCTCCTGGCAACATGAAAAATGTAAGCCATTCTTTTTCTTTTGGGGGGGGGTGCCAGGGATAGAACCCAGGGTCTTGTGCATGCTAAGTACAAGCTCTACCACTGAGCTCCCCCCTAGCCCTTGTTAGCCATTCTTCAAGGTTTTCAATTCCCAAATTCTATCTATTCCACTATCATTTCTATCTGATTCTGATGCTCGCCCTTCCTTCCTTCCTTCCTTCCTTCCTTCCTTCCTTCCTTCCTTCCTTTCCTGGGGACTGAACCCAAGGGGGCATTCTGCCTCAGAGGTATACCCTCAGCCCTTTTTATTTTATTTTTTAATTTTCAGTCTCGCTAAGTTGCCGAGGCTGGCCTCGAACCTTCAATCCTCCTATCTCACCCTCTCGAGTACTGGGATTATAGGCATGCGCTGCCACACTGGGCCATCTGATTCTTTCGAATCCAGTTCTCCCTGAAATTTTCCGTTTTGTCATCTATTTTCTTGACCATATTAATCACAGCTATTTTAAAGTCTGGATCAGAAAACTCCAAGATCTGGATCACCTGTGGGGCTGTTTCTATTATGGAGATCTTTTGGGCTCTGACTGATGTTACCTTTCATCACAGAGGATTTATTTTTGCTTTCCGGAAGGCAGTCAGAGGAGCGGAAGGTCATCCTAATCCAGTCTGGGATTGAGCTGGTTTGACGCTGGCGGTCAGACTTTGTGAGGGCTGCTCTATTTCTGGCTCACCCTTCCTGCTAATGCATAACTTCTCCGGGCTTCTCACTGAAGTCAGGCTTGTTTTCTAGGGCCCCTCCTCTGTGGTGAGCCTTCAATTCCAAGTTTGTCTCCCAAGCCCCGTGTGGCTGCCAATGACTGCGCTCAGCTCCCCGTGTCTCAGCTGTGCACCCGACTTGGGTGGGCACTGGGAGAAAGGGGCCTTCTACCTTGGCACTGACTGCATGTGGCTCTCTTCTCCCAGAGATCCTGGCCATCGGGTCCTACTTCCCTGGAAGTCTGAACTCCCAATTTGTCTCTCAGTCCCAGGAGATTGCCCAAATCTCCCACTGATGTTCTCAGCTCCCTATCCCCCACTTTCTGCCTGGTCTTTAGCCCCTTGGTCTCCTGCTACTCAGGAGTCGGCAGATGCTACAGGGGAAGAGAAGCCTTAAATGTCACCTCGTATGCTTCTTCCCGCTCTGGCTCCTGACCTCTTCAGTTCTGGCTGCCTTCAAGCAGATGACTTTTGGGCTCTGTCCAGCTCATTCCCGATGGGAGGACGGGTCTCTAAGGAGCTCTGACATCCCGGGAAGTGGAGTACTCTATCCACTGCTTTAAAATGCGAGTTCCCTGAGGACGAGGACTGTGTCTCCTTCACTACTGGGCTCCCTGGCTGATCTTACCTGCAGCTTAAATGTCACCTATGCCTGGACACTTCCAAATACCTGTCTGCAACTCAGAGCTCTGTTCTGAGCTCTTAGGTATCTAAATGCCCCTTGTCATCTCCTCAGGTCTGTCAGGCAGACATGTCAAACTCAGCAAGTCCCAAATCTTGTTTTTCCACTCAAATCTGCATCTCCACCCACTCAGCTGTTGGTCAAGAATCCCTAGGGTCACAACTGACAGTTCCCGCTCCTCCCCACCCCCATCTCCCATCTCCCAGAGTGGCCCATTCCACCTTGAGATGTCACATGAAGTCATCTGGCTCCCTCCGGCTCGCAACCACAGTCTTGTCCCGGCGACCGCCCCTCCCGTGCTTCTTGAGTAGTCTCCTCACGGTTCTCCCCGGAGCCACGTGGCCTCCGTCCAGCTTGCTCGCCAGTCCCCCCACGGGCGGGCGGAGTGATCCCTTGAAAACAGAAAGCCGATTATGTCATTTCTCGGCATAACACCCTCCAGACTTCCCATTGCTTTTAACATAAAGCTTTGAGGATAACCCTCAAGGAGCCGGGTGGGCTCCACCTGATCTGCCCCAGCCCTCTCCCGGCTCCGCTCGCCCGGCCATTGCTCTAGGCCCACACGCTGTCCTCGCGGTCCTCTCTGTTCTTCCAGCACCTCGAGTTTCTATCAGGGGGTCCTTCCTGCACGCCCTTCTGCTAGGAAACACCCTTTCCCTCATGTCTGCCTCTCTGCTGCCTGTCCTTTCAGGTCTAGCTCAATGTCCCTCCTCAGAGGAGCTTCTCTTACCCCCAGATGGGTTATGTAGCCAAGTTAGTTCACTGTCATTGTGTCCCCACTCTTTGGTCACAGCTGTAACTACACAGCCAGTTGAGTGACCACTGACTCCATTTCCTCCCTACTATCCTCTAATCTTCTTGAGGTCGGGGACTGTGTCCGTCTTTATGACTATGCTCTCCCCAGCAAACCCTTTAAGAGAGTTGTAAATAACACTTTGAATAAATGAATACAGGATGAGGACAGCAGCCGGCCACCCCCAAACCCCAGCCACCAGCAGAAGCGGGGCCCGAAGCACTCAGCAGAGAGGGTGGCTGGGAGCAGACTTGCAGTCAGCGAGTGTCTGAGTGCGTGACCGCAGAAATAAGGAATTCTAAATTGTTGTCTAAGGCGGTCTTCTTATTTTGCCGGGCGTAAAGCACTGGCTGGGGAGCCCACAGCTCTGGGTTCCAGTCCCAGGCCTGGCACAAATCATGGCAAAGAGCACTTTTATAATGCTTCGTGGTTTACAAGGCAGTTCCACAGATAGGATCTCATTAGACCGGCTCTGTGACCTCCAGCAACCAGCTTTTAGAGGACTGGGGGGAGGAGGAGCCGGCCAGCTTCCGGAGCAGCTGTGCTGGGGTCCCCTCCCTGTGTTCTTAGGCGGGCCACCTCTCAGGTCTCAGTCCACTCATCTGTACAGTGAAGGCTCAGAGATGATGGCTGAGGTTTGTCTATGAGGTCTTAGAATTAAGACTTCACAGCTGCTCAATCAGAAATTGAGTTTTTGGAATCCACTTTCTTGTCACATAGCTGTTCCCCACTCTCAGCACAAGTAGCAGGGCAGCATCCCCAGAGGCCTAGCAATACCAGGGGTGACCTAGCATGACTCCACATGAAAGCAGACCCGAAACAGGGCTTTAGGGTGGGTTGTTTGATAGCTGGTCCCCTGGAGCAGGAGTGAGGGGCTGGGAGACAGGCAGGAGAGAGGAGAGCCGGGCTGGGCATCCAGGTGTGTCCAGGTCCCCTCCGTCTCTGAGGGCCTTGACTCCACCTGGACCTGCTAAAGCCACAGAAGACTCCAGGGCTGTCTCCCAGAAGGGGTGAGGGAGCCTTACTCGGCCAGCTCCGACCCCCACTGGCTAAAGGTCCCCAGAAGTGTCACTGAACTTCTGGGCTGCTGTTACCCACAGGCTGAGGTTTCTTCATAGAAAAGACTCCAGGGCAGAGAACGAAGACCCAGAGTCCTTGAGGCAATGGATTAAGCTCGCGGGGACCTGTCCAGGCAGCAGTGCCGGAAACCAGGGCAGGACGTGGGGCACAAGGGCGACTGACAAAAGTTGGAAAAGGGCAGGGTCACTTCCGTCCAGGGTCCGGGACATTTCCTTCCACACCCCACCAGTCCTCCCTGTTCTTTGAATGTCAAGGTCCCTCACACTCTCTTCTGGGGAGCTCTTCCTGGACCAGTAAAAATAGGGAGGGTGTTATCCGAGTAATGCCTTGGGAAATAAACACTGTCCTGCTGGGCAGTCCCTGAGCGACAGTGGGATGGGCAGGATGACAGGTTCTGCCCACAGTCCTTCAAGCTTCTCCAGCTGGGCATGACTGGGGCTCCCCAGGGCTGGACCCACCATGCACCCAGTGGGGAGACCCTGGCCAGCCTCCCTGGTGGCATGGTGCTTCCTCTCTGTCTTCTTCATCTGTCCTTCCTTTATAAAGTAGTCTCTGCTTCCCTCAGCCTTCCCTTCTAACTCTCAAAAGTCTGATTTGTTAATAAATTTTTTTAAAAAAAGGAACAATGGCTATTCCCCCCTGCTCCGCCCAGGCAGTGTGAATGGGAGTCTAAAGGAAAAAGGTCTAGGAGAAGGTGGGGGGAAAGAACACAAAGATTTACATTTCAGAAGATGATCTGTCCACATTTTGCACACCTGGGTCTTCTGAGTAATATGCGCGTGTGCGGTGGGAGTCGGCAGGTTCCCTTTTGGCCATGGGAGAGCATCTTAGTGGGCTGGAAACCCGGCCTTGCACTGAGCTCTCAGGCCCTCTGCACCCTAACCCTGGGGCTTGTGGGTGCCTCTGGGTCCCTGCATGCTGCCACCAGGCCAGGGAAGCCTGTGGCCAGCCTTTGGCTCTCAGTTCTGCAGCTCTGGGTGATGCAAGGTGGGCATCTAGATGTTTTTTGTTTGGGGGAAGCCAGGCTCCATCCCAGATTCTCAGCACCCCAGGGATGTTTCCAAGCACCCCCTGCCTTTGGGTGGTAAGCACAGGACACAGGGCCGTTTCACTCTCTCTTTGCCTTCTTCCTCCCCTCTGTTCCAAGGTCGCCAGAGCAACAACCCTGCCTGCCCAGGATGCCCCTAGAGAAACCAGAATCTGCTCCCCCAGGCCCGCTTCCTACCACACCAAAGGAATTTAGAAATTCCTCTCCAGGGATGAAGCCTAGCTTTCCAGCCTGCGGGGAGGGAGCTCAGAAATCTAGCCCAAGTTCAGAGCCAGAGGTGACTTGATCCAGCAGATCTCCTTGCTAGCGGAGCTGAGCTGAGCCATAGCTGTGGGTGGAGCCCCCAGGGCTACAGGGCTCAGGCTGCATTCTCTCTCTTACACATTCCTTTAATAATATTTATGGTGGCTTGCTGTGTGCCAGGCACCAAGACAGGATTTAAACACCCCTTGACATTTTTAAAATAACAGCTTCAAGATCTAATTGACATACCATACAATTCGCTCTTATAAAGCGTATGTACACCTCGATGGTTTTTAGACTATTCAGAACCATCACCACCATCTAATTTTACATGTTCATCACCCTGGAAAGACAGCCCATACCCATTAGCAGTTACTCCCCAGTCTCTGTTCCCCCAGCTCCTGACAACAGCCAATCCGCTTTCCATCTCTATGGATTTGTCTATGCTAGATATTTCACATAAATAGAATCATACAATAGGTGGCCTTTTGTGACTGGCTTCTTTCAATTAGTATGTTTTCAGTATGTTTTTATCCATGTTGCATCACACATCCATACTTCGTTTTCTTTTATTGCCAAATAATACTCTATTTTATGGATACATCATATTTTATTTATCCACGTATCGGTCAATTGATATTTGGGTTGCTTCCACTTTTGGGCTATTATGAATAATGCTGCCATGAACATTTTTGTACAAGCTTTTATATGTACATATGTTTTCATTTCTTTTGGATATCTACCTAGGAGTAGGGTCATATGGAAACTGCTTCATATTTTGAGGATCTGCCAAAGGTTTCCAAGTGGCTGCACAATTTCACATTCCCACCAGCAATGTATGAGGCTTCCAATTTCTCTACATCCTCACTCATACTTGTCATTCCTTTTTTTTAAAATTGCCATCCTAGAGCCGGGCGTGGTGGCACACGCTTGTAATCACAGTACTTGAGAGGCTAAGACAGGAGGCTCACAGGTTCGAGGACAGCCTTAGCAACTTCGTGAGGCTCTCAGCAATTTAGCGAGACCCTGTTTCCAAATAAAAAATAAAATAGGGCTAGGGGTATAGCCTGGAGGTAGAATGCCCCTGGGTCCCACCCCCAGTAACATACACATACACACACACACACACACACACACACACACACACACACACACACATTGTCATCCTAGTGGTGTGAAGAGGAATCTCATTATTGTTTTGATTTTTATCTATCTCCCTGATAGCTTATGACGTTGGACATCTTTTTATGTACTCCTTGGTCATTCATATATCTTCTTTGGAGAAATGTCCATGCAGATCCTTTACCCATCTTTTAGTTAGCTTATTTGTCTTTTTATCATTGAGTTGTAAGAGTTCTTTATATGTTCTGGATACAAGTTCTTTTTCAATGCCTGTTGAATTCTGAAAGATATCTAAATCAAGGTCAAGGCAGGGGTTGCAATTTTGAAGAATCTGAAGAGTTTGTTGCAAGGTGGCAGAAACCTTGCAAAGAATGCGTTCCTGTCCCACACAGACCCTGGAGGGAAGGATGTAGAACTGTCCTTCCAGGCGCTTGCTCACTGCTCTATTACACCCCTTTTCAAAAGCCTTACAGAAGAGGAGTTAGGGCGACACAGTGGGCTGGAGGGGGAGGGATGCAGGTTGGTTAGTGTATTAAAGGGTTCTTTCTTTTTTTTAAGGGAGTATAGGCTTTTATTTCATGGGGAAATGAGATGGTACATAAAAGAGCATTTTGGAATTGTAAAAGGATATGCAAATGCAAGGTGACATTCTTATTGTTAACCATTGTTATTTGTAGGACCCAATGAAAACCCTCTCTAGGGAAATAGCAGATGCAGTGGGAGGGAGGGGCAGGAGGTGGGGTTAAGAGGATGAGAGTGAGCAGAGGAGGCAAACCTTGGTTGAGAGAGAGAAAGAGAGAATACCTTTTGTGGTTTCTGGCAAATTTCTTTACCACCTGTAAAATTATTTACTTAATATTTTTCTTTAAGCCGGGCGTGGTGGCGCATGCTTGTAATCCCAGTACTTTGGGAGGCGGAGACTGGAGGATCCGGGTTCGCGGCCAGCCTCAGCTCTCTCTCTCTCTCTCTCTCTCTCTCTCTCTCTCTCCCCCGGTCTCTCTCTCTCTCTCTACCTAGTGAGGCCTTCTGCAACTTCGTGAGACCCGGTTTCAAAATAAAGTATATAAAATAGGGCCGGGGGTGTAGCTCGGAGGTAGAACGCCCCTGGGTTCAATCCCCGGTACCGCAAAAAAATTTTTTTTTCTTTAAATGGGTTTCTATTTCTTTTAATTAAAGAGATGTATTGGTAAAGAAAACTTTATACCACAGTTATATGAGAATATAATCAGATCTTTTCTATCCAAGGAATAGCTTGACTTAAGCTCCCTTTTGTAAAAGCACCATTTGGTAACCTCCTGTGCACTTATATTCTTTTCTGTCAGTTTCCATCTCCTGAAAATTTCAAGTACCAACCCCTCCCCGGGCATCCCCTCCAGCCAATGGTGTAAAGATTGTGCAACACTCCCACCGATAGGAGCACAGCACAGGAGACTCGCGCTGAAAATAAAATACGCCATGTTGTTCTTGCCCACCCAACTTTATTGGTGGCAAGATCCCTTTTTGCAAAAAGTAAAATCTCCTTGCCGAGCCACTTTCGAACATGTGTCTTTTCTTACCATGCCATGGAAATTTATTTCTAACAGTTATAAATGAGGAGCTGCATCATCTTCAGGATGGAAGGTACCCTATAAAACAAATACGAAACCGAACAATGTGATGCAGTCCTAGCTTGGATTCTGCTACCTTCTGGGCCTGGAGCACTGTTCCGGTCTTCTCAGCCTGGCTCACCACCCATCCCTCACTCAGGTCTCTGTTCTGGTGGGGCCTCAGGACCACCAGTGGCCCCACGTCTAGCCTGGTCCTTACTTTGTCTCTCACGACACTGTGACTACCTAACAGCTGTGGGTCACATTCATGCAGCGTGTCTGGTTTCATGTGGGCACGGTGTTGTCTTAGTCGCTGGTATCCACTGTCTAGCTTAAAAAATAGGGGTTGAGTCAGGAGCTAAAAGCTCTGAGCTGCAGGGCCCTTCTCGCCTTTGTTTTTGTTGTCCTCCTTTTAGCAAGTATCAGCAGGGTGTTAAAGGCACACCAGCCGGTGCCAAGCTGCTACTTGCACCTCATGTAATCAGGGGGAGCCAGCAAGACGGTGTGATCTGTGATTGCAAAGATCCCCTGGCTGCCCTGGGTTCCCCACCCCACACTTTGGGACTCCCCAGACCTACAACCTGTCCACCCCAACGACATAACCTCACTAGTTTCCACCTTCCCCTGAGCACAGGAGGGAGAATACCCTATTCCCCTCCCAACGCTGCTGTCACAAGAATAGACTGGGCTTCTGCAGACATGCCTGACAGACACAAGCTGCTCAGTAAATAACAGGAGAGCCTCTGGGGTTTAGTGGAAGAGGAGTTTTTGGTTTGTTTGTTTGTTTCTAGTTTTTTATACTTTTTGGTGCATTTTAATTATTCCTCATAGTGAGGTTCAAAGGGATACACACATACATGCACACAGCACTTGGTGTGTTTCCTTCAGCTTCTGACCCCACTTCTCCTCCTCTTTCTCCTTGCATGTTAGTGAGATTGGTAATGATACCTTCAAAAAACAACACACACACACACACACACACACACACACACACACATGGAAAAAAATAAAAATGGGCAATTTAACTGAATAGACACTTCTCAAAAGAGACAAATGGCCAACAAATATGTGAAAAAATGTTCAACATCATTAGCAATCAGGGGACTGCAAATCAAAACTACTCTGAGATTCCATCTAAGGCCAGTTAGAATGGCAATCACCAGGAATATAAACAATAATAAATGCTGTTAAGGATGTGGGGAAATAGGAACACTTTTTCACTGTTGGTGGGATTGTAAATTAGTACAACCACTGTGGAGATCAGTATGGAGATCTCAAGAAACTAAGAGATCTAATTACTCAAGAGACTAGGAGATTTAATTACTGACTCTGCCTGCTGAAGTATTACCCTGCTTTCTAGGCCCAACTTTAAAAAGTAATAGTATTACTTTTTATTGAGTATTCAATATGTACTAGGTATCTTGCTAAATAAGAGCTTTACCTACATGGTTTTATTTTTATTTTATTTTATTTTTTTGCAGTACTGGGGATTGAACCCAGGGGTGTGTTACCTCCGAGCTACACCCCCAGCCCTATATTTTATATTTTATTTTGAAACTGGGTCTCACAAAGTTGCAGAGGGCCTCACTAAGTAGCTGAGGCTGACCGCGAACCCGGATCCTCCGGTCTCCACCTCCCAAGTACTGGGATTACAAGCGTGTGCCACCACGCCCGGCACATGGCTTTATTTTATCCTTGCAATAATTATAAAGTAGGGATTTATCAGTCCCATTTTACAGATGAGGGAACTGAGGCTTAGGGTAGTTTTATGATTTGCTTGGGGTGATGCAGCTAGGCCTTCAATATTTCAAAGCCCATGTCCTCCACCACCACACATAATAGCCACTTAAATGTCATGTTTACATGAAGGCTCCCTGTCTAGCAGTGTTATCTCTGATGACATCAGCCTCCATCTCCTGGGGTGTACACCTGTGTGGTGTGCATGCATGCGTGCATGTGCGTGTGTGTGCGTGTATGTGTGTGTGTGGTGAGCATACATTTCTTGAGAGCTGAGACCACATTCGGTCATCTCTCCTCAGGGTCAAGTGGAGTCGCTGGCACATTGTAGGTACTTGCACTGGTGTCCGCTGAGGAAATGAAAGATCGAGGATTCTGGGTTTTCTTCTGCCAGGGTCTCTTGTGTGGAGGAGAAAGTGTACAGTCGCATTTCCAACTGCACTAAGAAGTCCCTGGGCTCTTTACCTAGGACAGCATGGGGAAGGACATGCCCTAGGTCAGGGACACCAGCACCCGTCCAGTGAGGGTAGGTATGAAGTTCATCCTGGAGGCAGGGGAGGGGACCCCCCCAAGCTGCCACCTTGAGGGCCATGCTCGTTGTCTTCCATGTCTTTCCAGATTCATTGCTGGTCCTGCTCCACTCTGCTGGCTGCTTCCACAGGAGATCAGAGGAGGAGGAGACAGCGGCCTGGGTATTCCATGTGCCACTGGGTCAGGGCTGGTGACAGCTCTGTGGGTAAGAGCCCCAGGATTCTGAACTATCCCGGTGGTTTCCTACACCCTCACCTCAGTGCAGTGACCCTTGATTAGAAACTCTTCATATCATCTTAATTTGAATGTGCCTCTGTCCTGCAGGGACCCTGACTGATGCATGGAATGCCCTTTTCTGTGCTTTCTAGGCCATCTCTTGAGCTCAGGGTCTATGCTTACTGTTAGGGCTTGGATTTAGAATGTCCCCCAAAAGCTTGTGTGTTGAAGCTGGTCCCCAATGCAGGAAGGCTCAGAGGTGGGGCACGACTGAAGGAGGTGGGTTACTGGGGATGTGGTCTGGGGACCATATATGTCCCTCGTCCCCTCCTCTAGCTCTCTGTGCTTCCAGCCGCCATGACAGAAAGTGGCTTTTCTCTGCAGTGCACCTTGCCACCTCAGGTTTTGCCGCAGCGAGCTGGCTGACCTCTGAAACCTCAGAAACCATGAGCCCTAAATAAACCCTCCTTCCTCTAAGTTGTGCTTGTCATTTTGGTCATGGTGATGAAAAAAACTGCTTAAAACATTTATTCATCTCTATTCAACACCTGACACAGTACTTGCGACCTGGCTATAACATTTATTGAGCACTTAGTCTGTGCCAGGCATGGTTATCTATTATCTCAACTATCTATTAACTCAACTAACTAATCCTCACAACAATTCTACAATTATCATCCCCACTTCACAGATAAGACCGAGTAGCTTGCCCCAGGTCACATGGTCAGCATGTGGCAGATCTGAGATTTGAACCCAGGCAGTGTGACTCCAGAGTCTGCAGTGTGCTTTTGGGCTGCCTTTCCATTTGTGGGTTTGGGGGTGATGTCTCTTAGCCCGAGGAACCAAAAGAACCTGTTCCTTTGCCACCTCGGGGCAGAAGGTGGAACCTGGGTTACCATGGCAACCAGATCAACTGGTAGTACCAGCTGGAGAGCCCTTGGGGCTGAGGTTCTACTGCTGGCAGAGAGAAGGCTGGGGTTGCCATGGGGCAGTGTTTGAGGTACCAGATGCACTGGGAGGATCTGGAAGAGTACCAGGTGGGGAGACCAGGGCAGAGATTCCGGGCAGAGGTGGGAGCTTCCCAGGGTGAGTGGGGTGAAGGGGAAACTGTCGCCGGAGGCTGTAGACCTTGCCAAGCAGGCGGGGGTGGCTCTTGACTTTGCTGAACCTGCATCCAGGTGGTGCTGACCAGTCTTCCAGCCTCCTTCTCCACGTCTCCTGTCCCAGAGCCCAGGGTTTTGGTCTCTGGCCCCCTCTCTACATCTGCACTGCTATGTTTCCTTTCCATGGTCATGGAAGGAGGGAAGTAAACCATTTCCTCTCCTACCACTACCTCAGGCATCCGCTACTGTGGGCTGGGGGCCCTCCATTTTCCTTGCAGTAGAACAAGAGAAAGGGTTTTCCCTAGCTGGCCCGAAGCTCTCTACTCCCCGAGGGGCCAGGAGGGCAGGGCTGGGCCGAGTGGCAGGTCACCTCTCTCATTTGTTGCAGGCCCTGACCTTCCTGACGAGAAATGAAATTCTGTGGTGAGTAGAGACCCCCGTCCCCCTTTCCCTTCCTCTGAGCTGTGTTCTTGCCCCAGTGTTCCCTCACTTTGGTCCCTGGGGTGGCCCCTGCTCAGAGCCACACAACCCTGGGGCCGCAGCTGGGACGGGCAGCAGGGACAGACCCCGATCCCGAGGGCCACACTGGAGTTGAAGGAAACCTCAGCTTCAGGCCGCTGTGACTTTACTGCCGCCCAAGGCAGGGTTTCTTCAGAGGATCGCGGAGCCGGCAGGGCCTCCTTGGGACAATAGGAAAGCGAGGAAAGGACTTGGGAAACGTAGGGCTTTGGCCATTCACCAGCTGGGGGAACTTGGATACAATACTGACGCCCTGCCCGCCCTCTGTCCAGGGCCTGTCAGGTGCCAGACCCTGTGGAGGAGTACACATGGGGGTGCCAGGTCCTCTTCTCACACAGGTCTCTGCCTGGTGGGGAAGGCTCCTGGTCAAAGACAACCATTATTCAAGGTGGCGATGCACAGCTGCGTCCTCACAGGATGGTGGGGAGGGTGGGCGGGATGAGAGGTGTGGACGAGCTTGGCCCAAGCCAGGTGCTCAACAGAACCTGTCAAATGAATTAAGGAGCTCATCAGGACATTCTGGGAGGAGTGAAGGGAAGTGGGGGTGAAGAGACCCCTTACAGGCCTGGCTCCGTGTCCTTCCCTCCCTTCTCTCTGCTTGGACTTTCCCTCCCCAGGCACCACATTCACCACGAAGGCCACAGGCATGAGACCCTCCAGGCACAAATAAGGATGAGAGGTGGCCAGAGAGCCATGGAAATCTGGAACAGTCACAGGGCTGTATTATTTTCCTTTAAAAAATAATATTTACATGCTTTTTTTAAAAAAATATAGAAAAATAGGACAAAACCCCAAATGACCCATATCCTGCTACTCATATAACCCCTATTGATATTTTCTGAAAAGTAAATGCATGAATAAAAAATAAAATGACATAATATGTGAACATGGCTAGAAAATTCAAATAGGATACAAGTTCCAAATGAAAAGCAAATGTCTCCATTCTCTCCTCCAGTCCTTCTGACACAGCTCCGTGCACTGTCAGATCATTCCCCAGGCTCCCAGGAGAGTGCTCCAGGCACAGACCTATACACTGAGCCCTCAGCAGTTCCACATTCATCCATCCATACTGTTCTGCACTCTGGGGCTTTTTTTTTTTCTTAATTAAAATTTCCCTCTTGGCCAGTTTTACACAAAGCACATAGAGATCTGCCTCATTCTTCTTTAATGGTTATGGATCCTCGTGTAGATAAGCCATAATTCATGTTATGGTCACCAAATTGTTTATAGTTTTCACTTTTATAAGTAATGCTATATTAAACATTTGCATACAAAATTCTTATCCAATGGATGAGAGTAAATCCATTGGGGACATTCCTAGCTATAGAACTGCTGGGCAAAGGGTAGGTACATTTAAAAACTTGATAGATGTGACGAGGTTGTGCTTCCCGGGCGTGTCCTTGTCCTCTCCGCGATGGAGCATGACTAGGCTGCTTCTCCTGCCATGCCAGGGGCTTTCCAATGGTATCTTTGGACCCCAGGGCTCTTCATATGTGCCGGGATCTAGTGTGGTGGTGCAGGTGAGGATCCGAGGAGAGAGGAGGATGGGAGGGGTCTGGGTTTCTCTCTTAAACATGTCTTCTCCTGTTTCCTTTGTTCTGCATTGGTCTTCTGAGGAAGATGTCCTTAGAAGCAAGCCATCCTTAAGGATGCCTCTCTTGGGAGCTGCCCCCCAGGCCTTGAGATGGCCTTTGTTCAGATCCTGTTTCTGACCTGTTTCCATCCCTGTCAACAGCGCTCTTCCTCTGAGAGGGGCGTGCTTGAATCTTTTCGAGGGCTGCCAGGGAAAACTCCACTTCAGTCCAGACTTTTCCAGCAAGCTTTGCTCCAAGCTCCTCTGGCCTGCCCCTTCTGATGGCTCTATTCCTGAGCACACCTGCCGCTGGGTAGCTCCTGCCTGGGAAGCTCCTGCCCTTTGGGGCCATGGAGAACAGAAATGGGTCAGGACTGGGGTGGGTGGGGTGGGGTGGGGTGGGGTGCTGCTGCATCTGGAAGTAAGAGTAGAGGGTGGAGTGGGTGGGCTTCTACTCTGCTTTTGTGTCTCCATATAGGACACCTTCAAATAAGACAGATGAAACAAGCACAAAGACTCCAAGGTAGTGGGGGGATACCAGAGAGAGCTCTGCTGGGGCACCAGGCCCAGGAGCAGCTGGGTATGCAGAACAGCTGTCAAGAGCTGTGAGAAGTAGATGAGGACCAGCAACAGCTGGCAGTGCTCAAATGTTCTGGTTCAAAAGGGGAACGACACTTTGACCTGGCCATTCCACTCATATCAAGAAGGCACAGGTAGCCAGGCGCTGTGACACACACCTATAATACCAGTACTTAGGAGACAGAGACAGGAAGATCGCAGGTTCTAGGCCAGCCTCAGCAATTTAGCGGGACCCTTGGCAACTTATTAAGACCCTATTTCAAAATAAAAAATGAAAAGGGCTAGGGGTGTAGTTCAGAGATAGAATACCCCTGGGTTCAATCCCCAGTACAAAGAAAAAAAAAAGAGGGCTCCAGTGGCACAGTGCTGATACACCATGGGGGGGATTCTGCCTTTGGAGAAGAGGAGGAGCAGCAACATGATAGTTGGTATGGAGCCATCTCCAAGGTATACAACTAAATTAAGAAAGCAAAGTGCAGGGAGCTTCCAATTAACATGGAAAATACATTATCTTCTATCTCTGTTCCTTCTACTAAGAGGAGAGTAAAGAGATTGTTTAAAGAGAAGAAAGAAACCCATAGGACAAAAAGAACACAAGATATGACAGATAAGAAAGGTCAACAAAAGTCTGAAAAGTGCAAAGCAGATAGATGGGCAGTACAGACTTAGTCGAGAGAAAACTGAAAGAAAATTACCTGCAGGGGTGGCACGATGGAATCAGTAACCAGAAAGACTCAGGAACCGCTGAATGCCCAGATGCAAAGTCAGGTAGACAAAGAAAGGTAGATTCAAAGTCATATTTGGTTCCTTCTCTTGCCCCACAATCCACTCGGCAGCCCTGCCCCACCCAGGGGAAGATGGGAGCTCACGTCTAAAGAGAGCTGGAGCCAGATGGGTGCTGACTCAGGGTGGTCAGGCCCCATGAAGAGCAAAGGGCGCTTCTGCTCAGCCTTCAGAGCCTCTCCATAAGTCTGACTCGAAAGCCAAGGGACTCCAGGAATGGAGGAAGGAATAAAAGGAAGCATACAGCCAGGCGTGGTGGCGCACGCTTGTAATCCCAGTATTTTGGCTTTGGGAGGCGGAGACTGGAGGATCCAGGTTCGTGGCCAGCCTCAGCTCTTTCTCTCTCTCTTTCTCTCTCTCCCTGTCTCTCTCTCTCTACCTAGTGAGGCCCTCCGCAACTTCGTGAGACCAGGTTTCAAAATAAAGTATAAAAAAATAGGGCCGGGGGTGTAGTGCGGAGGTAGAACGCCCCTGGGTTCAATCCCTGGTACCGCAAAAAAAAAAAAAAGAAAGCATACACACACTCAGTCATGTCAGTATGACATTTCAGGATGCCAGATGCCAGAGATAATGAGAAGATCCTACAGGCTTCCACAGAGAAAAAAAAAAAAAGCAAACAGATTACACATGGTGTCAGCAATCAGATTCTAACTGTGGATTTATATTGGAAGACCATAACTAAACACCTTCGAAATCCTAAGGAAAAATCTCCAACCTAGAATCAAGTCCTGGCTAACATGTTAATCAAGAGTGAAGGTGGAATGATGATATTTGTGGCATGCAAATTAAAAATAATACTCTGGTATGGACGTTTTCTCAGAAAGCTTTTGGAGGATGTGTTCCATTAAAACTACTAAGTAAACCTAGGGGGGAAAAAGACACAGGATTCAGGAAGCAAAGGATTTCAATACAGAGGAAGGCAAAATGAATTACGAGGATGGGAGTGTGGGGAAGCCCAGGGAAGACAATGACCATAATCATTCAGATTGGAACTGAGGAGTTGGGGTGCTAGGAGCAGTGCCCCGAAGAAAACAGAATGAACCTACAGATCTTGATCTTATCACCATATTGAGAGGAACTTTACAGTTCTGTAGAAAGTTTAGGTATGAAATAATGATAGATACACTGAAACCCAAGCAAGTGAAAACCAAAGTGATTATTAACTATGGGAAAAACAAAAGGCCTTGCAAGAAAGAAAATGCAATCATGTTGAGTAGGTACCTCAGCTGTGAGCAATGTTTGCATAATACATACATATATACAATAATAATAACAATAATAATAAAAACACTGTTGACTCAGGCAAATTGCCTGAGTCATATATTGGGAGGTTGGGGAAAGGAGAAGAAGCATATGTAGAGAAAGAAATCCTTTTTTTAGTAGGATGTCACAAGATAATGTCTACAGTGGAAAAAATATGGACAAGTGGCAGTGTCAGCACAGTATTTAGCACATACAAGGCCCCGGGTTTGATCCCCAGCACTACAAACGAACAAACAAACAAAACCAAGAGAAATAGCAAGATGTTGATAAAATGCTGCCTCTGGAGAACAGGGGTGGGGAGGTAGCGTGGGGTGCTGGGTATTAATTTTAACTGTAAGCTTTAGAATACTGCTTGCATTTTTAACCCATGTAACTATATTGCTTTGATAAGCTAGACTGATACATACAGGATACTGCTGTTTTTGTGAAATAAGGGATGTTCATCCATATATGTGTGCACCGAAGGAGGATATCTCTAGAAGAAAGTAGGTTAGTTTCCTGGAGAGACCCAAGCACTGAACACAGGAGGGTTCGTGTGGGTGTGTTGTGTGTAAGCGGGTGTGTGTGTGTGTGTGTGTGTGTGTGTGTGTGGCTTCGACGTGGATGCCCAGCTGTTGCCGGGCGCTCAGGGAGCAGATGGCATGCGATACCCAGGGGAGGAAAAGGCCATCACGGGCTGCCTGGGCCCAGTGGGCCAGACCAAGCCCTGGTCACTTTTGAATAATTTTCCTATGTGACCTCTGATGAGATATTGTGATTTTCCTATGAATGTGACAGAGAAATATGGCCTGGGTGACAGTACAGTTGGATGGGCATAGCCCATTGAACATAAGTGTCTAAGAGGCCAACGGACAGAAGCGAGGAGGGGAAGGTATCTTGGCCTTATACTTTCCCATCTGCTTATGTGTGACACAGAGGCCAGGTCACCAGATGTGCAGATGATACCTACGAGGAGGGGCAGATCACATGGGACATGGCCCTCTGAAAGGTATCTGTCCACCCTAAGTTTCCAGCCTGTGGGGCTTTTCTGTCATACCCTTTGATCTCTCAAGATCCCTTTGGTCCTTTTGGGCCTAAGCTAAGCTTCAGGCAGTTCCCTCTGACTCCTGGTTAATCGGCCGTTCCAGGAGCCCCTGCCTCCCAGATGCCTCTGTGGGGCTCAAGCCCTTCTGGCTGTGGCTGCAGACTCCATAGCTCCAGAGAGGCTCCACATGGCTTCACAAGCAGGGCACAGCCTGACCTAGTCCAGATCTCTGCGACTGGGGCTCAGGTGAGCCGGGCTCAGCTGAGCTCTTTGGATGACCCGCATCACTCAGGGGTCTCCTAGGTTGACTGTGGGTCTGGTTTGGGGACCCAAAGCTTTGTTCCTGGCCCCTGCCCAGGCAAACCCAGACACCAGGCCGCTCTTACTTTTCCTTCCTTCCTTTCTCCCTTCCCTTTTTGTGCTGGGGACTGAACCCCAGTCCTTGCACATGCTAGGCAAGTGCTCTGCTGAGCTTGCCCCAGCCCCTCACAAAGCCACTCTTTCTTCTTAGCACCTGGAGGCTCCCAACACTTTACAGTCCTCATGTCCTGTCCTGGCCATCAGCTCCTGGGTCCTCCCAGAACACCTGGGGACCAGCAGGCGGAGTATAACAGCTGTACTTCCCAGAAGCTGGAAGTCTGGTTTCAGGCTCAGCTCTGCCACCAGCCGTGACCGTGGTGAGGTTCGTACCCTCTGAGCCTTCGTTTCCATACTTACAAAGCAGTGTGCGCGGAGAGCAGAGCCAGAGAACCTCATCTCACCAAGTTCTCATTAGGATGATTTGGTGATCAAGTCTGTGTCACTGTGTGAGCCATGCCTGGCATGCGGCTCGGCACTGAGTGTGCTGTTACTGTCATGGTGTTATTACCCCTTGCTGCCGGCGAGCAAACTGGCTCAGAGAAAAGCAGGGGTCTGCCCAAGGTCACGCAGCTTGGAAGTAGCAGATCAGGGGGCTATAAGCCATATTTTTAGGCTAAAGAAGGCCCCATTTATTAAACATCTGCAGGTCATACCATGGGGAAAAGGACTATTGACCCTTGAGGTGGGGGAGAACCCCAGAGTGCTGAGCTCAGGCAGGGACCAGAAGAGGGGAAATCAGGGTTTATACTGAGTCTGTGTTCTTGGTCTTGTAGGCACAGTAGAGACACTGGGAAGCTTGTACAACCTGTAGATGCCTGGGCTCAGTTCTGGCCTTGACTGAGAATCTTGGGGGCCAGGGAGACACAGGTCCTTTTACAAACTCCCTACATGATTCTAATGGGGGACTCTGTTTGAGAACCACTAAACGAGGATCTCAGAGGCAAGGGGGTGGACAGGATGCCAGACAGAGGTCCAGAAGCCTCAAGCCTAGAGCCACAGATGCCTAAACTGGAGGGAGCGAGGGTGGAGGGGGGTCACCGAGACTCTCATTTTGCAGAGGGGAAACTGAGGCCTGAGCGGGTCCCCCTTGGCAGGTCCAAGGTCGCATGGAGAGGTAGCACGGAGCCGGCCTCCGAGCCGCAGACAGCCCGTCCCTGTCTCTGAGCTAAGTGTGGAAGGGAGCCAGCCTGGGCTGCTTGGCTGCTGGCAGGCTGAATGTGTGAGTTTTTCAAATGGCTTTGACTTCTGAGTCCATTAGTGATTAATTCAGAGTTCCATTTAGAGCCAGCTGATCCATATTTGGAGGAGGAGAACATTTTGTGGCAGCGGAGATGCAGCCACGATTCATCTGCGGGCAGCCGGCCCACGTGGCAGCCTGGGGAGGCCTGAGCGGGGCAGGGCCCCCCCTCCAGCACCCCAGCTCCAGCAGGCTCTGGGGGGGGTGAGTGTCTCACTTGGGGGGAGGGTGGACCCTTTACAGATGGACGGCACAGCCTGAAGAACCTGTTTTAGGGTTCAGTGCTCTACTCCATCTCTTCCCAGTTGTATGACCTTGGGCACACTCCCTAACCCCCTCGAGCCTCAGTTTACCCATCCATAGAAATCATCATCCCTGCACCTCTCCCATCGTGGGTTGCTGGGAGATTCCTGAGGTGACGAGTTTGAGCGCACCCAGCACTTGGAGAGGGGGGATGAGAAGAGAGGTGGCCATGGCAGTGGGTTCTTTCTCTTCCCCTCAGTCCTTCTATGCCCCTTTCTCTGGGCTCTTGGGGATGGAGCCCCTGGGCCTGCAGCCCTGTCTTTCATGCTTTCTACCCTGGGACCTCAGGCACGTTATTTTACTTCCTTGACCTCCACTTTTCTCATCTGTAAAGAGATAATGGTCCCTGCCTTGTAAGATTGCATTGAAAACTGAAAAGCTTCCATGAGAGTTGGCAGTGCGCAGCAGCCACCAGCGCTCCCCACGGTGGGGACAGTGGGGGAAGCCGTCCTGGGGGCAGGCACAAGGGCACTTTGCCGCCGGAATTCTTTTTAATTAATAAAACTCACTCAAAGTTGGTCTGCTTTTTATTATCACCCTACACTGTCTGTTCTAACAATGACAGTGACAATGTGTTCCTCTTGGCTGTAGTAGACCTCTCCCACCACCCCTGCCCTTGACTCCTTTCCTCTTGTTTTTATTTTTATTTTTTGGTACTGGGGATTGAACCCAGGGGCACCCAGGGTACCCCCTATACCCCCAGACTTTTTATTTTTTATTTTGAAACAGAGTCTTGCCAAGTTGCTGAGGCTGGCCTCTAACCTGTGATCCTCCTGTCTTAGCCTCCCAAGTACTGGGATTACAGGTGTGTACCACCATACCTGACAACTTGACTCCTTTCCTCTTGTTCACCTGACTGCCACCTCTTGCCCCAAAGCTTCCCAGGAGACTGTCTCTTCAACCTATTCTACACCCTGCTTTTTGGCTGCCTCCCAAACTTGCAAAGAGCCTCTTGTCCCAGTTTGGGTCCCTTTCGAGGCCAGCAGTGTCATGGTGATCTCCACGAATATCCATAGCCTATTCTGGCTCCATTCATCGGGCTTTCCTCTGAGTAAATCGGAGCCATTGGAAGGGGATTGGACAGTCAGAATTGGAACTATGTCTGTCTGCTCTGAGAGGTCCCACAACTTGCCCTTGGCCACAGTCAGTGGTAGAGGGACAGGATCCAAGTGGGACTTCACACCTGATGTGTCAGCATCCCAGCAGGAAGTGGCAGTGCCCTCCGCTGGTGTCTTTGAAGATGGTATAGGGAGAAGGAACACTTCAGAGGCCAAAGGAACATCCAGGCACCAGCCATCAGCAGCCAGGGCCTGAGTCGCCCAGCTGAGGGCCGGAGGTATGGCCACTGGCCACTTGGTGGACAGGAGGGACATAGACACTGGCAGAGTCTTGCTGAGGCTGGGAGGGAGGGGAGGATGAGTCCTGACCTCTCGCTCACTGCCCCCCATCTCCTGCTGAGGCTCCCTTGGCCAAAGCCTTCTGGAAGCCAGAGGGCAAAGGCTTGGGATGCAGTTGGTGCCGATCAGCCTGGCGCACACAGCAGGGGTCTGGGCAGGGGGCCGGGAAAGCAAGTCGGATTACAGCTTGCTTTCTCCCCAGTCTCCCTTGGCTGGGATGGAAAGGATGTTTTTCTAGTCAGTGAGCTGTGACAAGATGAGAAGCTAGAGGGGGAGCTGAAGGTGGCCCTGGAATCTCCTGCTGCTGGCTTCCTGGGGGGAGGGCCTTCTGCTCTGCCTCGAATCTCCAGCCATAAAATCGCCCTCCACATGCCTTGCTTAGTCACGTGTCCCTAAATTCCACCAATCAAAGCTTCACTGGAGTTAGAAACCGTGTGCTCTGGGAACGGCAGGAGGAGATTGTTAGTCATTCACTCCTGAATGTAAATCAGTTTGATCGGGTTGCTTGGCCTCCTAGCACTCTGCTGACATTAGAAGTTTGATGAGAGAGAAGAGAGGGATAGGAAAGGAGTAGAAGAAGGAAGGGTATTTTGGAGCGTAAAGGGAGATCAGGCCTGGGGCGGGTCCGAGGGCTCCCACTGTCATGGTCTAGCTTTGGGTTCTGCACAGTTGGGGGCACAAGGACACCTGGAGTGCAGGAGGGGACACAGATGGGG
This sequence comes from Glis glis, assembly GCA_004027185.1. NCBI lineage: Eukaryota > Metazoa > Chordata > Mammalia > Rodentia > Gliridae > Glis > Glis glis. The sequence continues at coordinate 23,962 of PVJS01007601.1, read as the reverse complement.
GCTGAAGGCTTGGGCTTTTTGTGAGGCCTGGATAATACGAGCATATCCACCTGCCAGGCAATTTTCCAATATGTCCCCCCATTGACCCTCACAAATGTGTAAGGGAGATTTCTCACCCCACTGAAGACACGAGGAAACAGAGGCTCAGGTGCATTCAGAAACGTGCGCGGGGGCTCAGAGCTATTAAGTGGCCGATCAGGGTTTGAACTTCAGTCTGCCTGGCTATAGAGAATGTTTCAAACCAGCCTGTGACCACTCCTTAAACACACACACACACACACACACACACACACGTATGTGTGTGCACACACCTCTTCCTCTTGTTCACACTCAACTTGCACCACAGCTCTCCAAGAGAGGCATGGATTGCCTTTTATTCACAGGGTGAAACTAAGACTCAGAAATGTTAAGTTGCCCCAAGCCACACAGCCTTGCTGGGGCAGTGCAGGCTGTGGTATCCAGGCCTCCTGGGTCTAGACCTCCACCCTCTCCCATCCACTGGCTGCCTAGGTCACGGTCCTACAGACCCATGAGCCTGCTGGTGGACGGGACCTATGTCCAGGATGGGGCGAGAGGGTCAGAGATCAAGGGGTCATCTTCTCTTGGTGTGGGGCAGAGCTTCCTCTTGCCCCTTTCCTCTCAGGGGTCATACAGCCATTTTACCATCTGCTGGTCACTTATAAATGAAGTCCCCTGGACTGTCATGGGGTCTACTGACAGACAGGTGGATACCAGGGACAGTAGGAAAGCTCCGAGTGCTGGGTCTGCTGGACCTTGCTGTGCAGTGGGTTGGCATATGGCGTGGTTCATCTGCCACGGGCCAATGGGCTCTGCTCCCTGCTCACCCATGCCGCCAAGTGCTGAGGATGGGGGTGGGCAGGTGGCCAGAGGAGGACCCCTGGCGTCTCCATCTCTACCTGAGGGGCTGGACTGAGACATGACAGAGCCCTGCCAGCTCTGATGCTCTGGAATGAACTCTGTGGAGCGTGTACCGGGCCGCAGAGCAGTCTCTCACCTCTCCTCACGCTGGGCTCGGTTTTGCACCCTCCCCATCATGATGCGCCAGGCACGCATGTGGCTTGGGGGTATCTCTAGAAAGATGGAAAGACTTATTGCTGTCCTTTCTATGTCACTCCACCCCATGAGAAGGGCCTTGCTGGCCCCCTTTCCACGCCCGCACGGACACGCTGCCTCTCTTGCCTGTCTCCCCAGCATCCACGACACCTTCCTGAAGCTCTGTCCTGTGGGCAAGCACTACAAAGAGGCCACGCTGACCCTGGACCAGGTCAGCTCCCTGCCGGCCCTGCGGGTGAGTTGGGGTGGGGGTGGGGGTGGTGTCTTGGGACACTGAGGGGCTGAAGGTGTGCCAGGGTGGGGGTGAGGCAGGCACAGGTGCTGGTGGACGGCCAGTTCCATCCACCCTTCCTCCCCCATCAACCCTGGAGCGGGACAGATGGGCTGACCATCTCCATCTCGCAGGCAAGGCCAAGAGGCAGACAGGGTGTGAGACCTGCCCAGGTCCCACAGATGGAAGGCGGTGGCCCCAGCTGGAGGCTCTCGCTGGCCCTGCTCATCACCCTCCGCGCCTGCCCGCAATTCCCTTTTGAGCATCTGCTCATGGCTGCCCCTTGGGTCTCGTGGCTCACTCCCACCTGCGCCAGCTACTTCCTGCTGCTACCCTTGTGCTCCAAATTGGAGTGAGTGGGAAGGTTGGGATCCCAGACGCCTCAGGGTCTCGAGGAAGCCAGGGTGCCACTGTCTGCCTAGCCTGTCTCAGTCCCCCTCCCTTTCTGCTCACCTGTTACAGGAACAAGACTCTTGTGTTTGTTTTGTGGTACCAGGGATTGAACCCAGGGGCATTCCACCTCTGAGCTACACCCCCAGCCCTTTTTATTTTTTATTTTGAAACAGGGTCTTGCTAGGTTGCTGAGGGCCTTACTAAGTTGCTGAGGATGGCCTCGAACCTGTGATCCTCCTGTCTCAGCCTCCCAAGTACTGAGATTGCATCCGTACACCATCATCCCTGGCTCCAGGAACAAGACTCTTTATTGGGACTTCTTGCTGGAGCAGAAGAGAGACATGGCACCGACCAAGAGTGTCAAGCCGGCTCCCAGGACAAAGCAGGGAGCCAGTTTTATTCATGGGAAAGGGTGATGGGGTGGGCTAGAGTTCAGGAATGTTCATTGGTTTTAGGGATATTTTAAAAGGTGCTTTTCTTTTTCCAGGCAAGCACTTTAACCTTGAGAGAGGGGTAGTTAGCTGGTCATCCTGGAGCTAAATATGACATCTCTCATATGATGTCACATCCTGTACAAGCATCTCTGACTTGTGATAAGGATGAGTTGCTGTGGCTGTTAAGAGAACACCCAGGTGGGGAGTGGGAGAAACAAATCATGGCAACAAGTTCAGGACCCTAGGAATGTGCTGTTTCGGTGACTTCTCTTTATGTTGTTTGTCCTTGGAGAGTCATGGTGAGGGCGTCCCGGCCTTAATGACACACCTGCTTTCTGAGCTAGTGAGTGAGGAGGTAGGTAAGGGCAAATACCATGCACTCGTGCTCTTTTTTCTCCTGGTACTGGGGTTTGAACCCATAGGCATTCTACCTGCAAGCTATACCCTCAGCCCTTTTAATTTTTTAAAAATTTGAAACAGGGTCTCACTAAGTTGCTGAGACTGGCCTCAAACCTGTGATCTTCCTCTTTTAGCCTCCCAAGTGCTGGGATTATAGATATATGCCACTGCACCCACGACATATCATGTTCTTTTGCACTTGCGCGCACGTGAGCGCATGTGTGTGTGTGGGGGGGGCACCGGGGATTGAATCCAGGGGCATTCTACATTCAAGCTACACCCCAGCCATTTTTATGTTTTGTTTTGAGACAGGGTCTTGTTAGGTTGCTGAGAATCTCCACATGTTGCTGAGGCTGGCTGTGAACCTGCGATCTTCCTGTCTCAGCCTCCCAAGTACTGGGATTACAGGTATGTGCCAGCACGCCTAGCTCATATCATGCTCTTAATAGCTAACGAGTCACAGTTGAGGTGGGAGAGCATGGGAAAGCACACACCATGGTCTGGATAGCTAACAAGCCAGGAGTTAAGGCCCAGGAGTGCATTTGCCCTTTGTACCTGGCTGTCTCAGAGGGAGGCAATCTCAGGTTCTTCCCTGAGTAGCCAAGAGGAGCAAGACTTGGAGCCAGGGGACTGTCCCCCCAGCCTGGCTTCCTCCATCGCCAGGTGACAGGGGGAAAGAAGGACATTTGCATTTCTGCTCTTGCCACCCTCTCCTCATCTCTCCCGCAAGTCAGCGGGGCCTCCCTGAGCCAGGGGTCCCATTTAGTAAAGGGGTGAGCGACATGCTCATACTCTCTGCTGGCTCTCCCCACTTCCTCTGGGTTGAATCCTAGGTTCCCTCCACTGGGGACAAGGACACGCACATCCACAGCCCTCGCCATGGTGAGTCCTGTGTGAACCACTTCCCTGGTCTGGGTTTCCTCATCTGTAGTGGCGAGGCGGCTGGGAGTCTCTACTCATTCCCCAAGGCCCCTGGCACCCCAACAGGCAGTGCCAGCAGGAGCTGCCAGCACTGTCCCCACCTCCCAGTCCTTTAGGGACAACCTCTGGAGCCTTCTCTCTGCTGTGAAGAGGCCCTGCCCTTCCCCTGGCAGAGCCCCAAGGCGTACGAAAAAAGGACTCCCAAATCACTCCTGAGATTTTAATTAAAACTTGTATATTGCCGAGAGGCGCCGGCAGGTTAACAAATCACAGCGCTGTTCCACTCCACTGTTTGTCATTCGGATCTTGGCGGAATAATGATTTGAGTTTGTCATTGTGCAATGAGAGCCCACCTTCCTTTCTGTCTGGAACAAGTCAGGCCTTGAGAGCTGAGGAAGAGGCCCAGAGACATGAGCGGGGACACGCAGAGTCATTCGACCCATGTCTGCAGTCTAGCTTAAGTGACAGGCCTTGGTCTAGGACAGAGACAGAGCTTGGGCTTGTGATGAAGGTGGGAATGGAGAAGGCCAAAGAATGAGAAGGGGGAACGGGGGTAACTGGAGAAGCTGGGGTCTTGGAGTGAAACGAAGGAGAGATCTCAAAAAGGTAAAATAATTGGAGAATGTGCCTATGCCAGGAAGAAAACAGGGAGCCTGTCTTTCTGGTACCCCATATTTACACTCACCTCCAAATGAAACCATACCCATATGTACATACACACATGCCTATACTCAGTCGCAGACACAGAGCGCTAGGACTTAGACCTAGACATCCACTAAGGGACCCAGGGCCCAGGGCAGCCAGAGCGTCATGAACAAGCTATGCCATCAACGTAGACCAAACACATTTGTGTCTTTCCACAAAGTCAGAATTTACTGAATAACAACAAATTCACAAACTCCATCACTTTCATCGGTTGCAATTCACTCAGTAGTCATGGGTCACTTGGTGTCATGACCAAGGCAACCAGAGATTCTTTTATCTCTATCTTAATTTCTAATTCCTATAACAGTCAAGTTACATATCACACTCCACGCAATGATATTTATAGGTTACAGAAAGATTAAGAGAAGATTAAGGTGGCCACAGGGTTACAAGGTGCTCTGCCGAGTGCAGGGGGCAGATAGAATGCAAAGAGTTGCTGTAGATGGTCAGGTAGGGGTTTTAATGAGATGGTTCTGTGGAGTTGTCAAGGCAAGGGTCTGGACAGAGAGTCGACTTGAATTGGGATGTGCCTCATTGTCACAGGCAGGAGAAACTGTCTGAGACGAAGCCTAGGGACAGAGAATCAGAAGTTTGTCACTGTGGCAATTTTCCTGGGCAAGCTTTGAGATGGTGACCAGGTGACAGGGCCAAGGTGTAACCATGTCCAGTCTTGGGCGGCTTCTCTTTTTATGGGTCGTAGGTGAGGGGGTTACATCTGATGTGTTTGATAAACTCACGCGCCTGATATTTCTGACATGGGGTTGATACACCCAGGTATCCATGTGCTTCTGACTGAATTCAATAAGTCCACAGGTGGCCATTTTTATTAGCACAATTAATTTATCAGTTTGTTCCTTCTGGTTGTGCTGGGCAGATGGTAGTTGTTTGCTTGTACAAACAAGGCATAGAGTCATTCTACCTTGGTGCCTGTACTCAAAATGGAGTAACTCATGGCAAACTACTGGTTTACAAGACAGAGCAGAGCACAGTCTGAAAGCTGCTGTGCTGTATGTCGTGGAGCGACTCAGCACAGGTCACCGCGCACTCTCTACAGAGAAGCAAGGCTGACTGGGAAGCTTCTGCCCACCCGGAGATGGAGACAGGGCAGAATCCCTGGCCAGCACCAGACTCTCTGAATGTTAAGACTAGAAAGAAGCTTCAATACCACTCAGTCTAGCCACCGTCAAGTGTTCCCCACCCGACTTTATCTATGGAAACCTGAGGCCCCAGAAGGAAAACTTGCCCATGGCAACAGGGTGGCAGAGCCAAGACCACCCCTGCTCCTGGAGAGCCTGCCAGGCCTCTTACCCCCATGAGACCTGCTTCTACTCATGCCTTGGCTAAGTCCTGACCACGTGCAGGGGTTCCCAGGGGAACGACTTGCCCTGGAGGGCTGGTGTGGAGCGTGTGGGCGACTCCTGGCCCCAGAACACCCTTGTCCAGTGACAGTCTTGTCCCAGTAGGGGCTGAGGACTCTGTTCTAAAGGAACAAGTCCCGGGCCAGGATCCGGAGGGCTGCTGGGTCTATGACATTCTGCATATTGTACATCTTCCAGTCTTGACGAGTCCATCTTGTGCTAAGGAGGAAACCTAGCAGGGGTGAGCCAACATCCTGTGCACCCTCCTTTATGCTGCCTACCTACTTCTCCCTTCCATTTCAGAGGCAGGAGCCCCTTGGGGAGAGGGGAAAAAGGCTCAAAAAGAATGGGGGGGTGGTCAGCCCCACAGGGCAGGGCTGGGACCCAGGGCCTTTGCTGGAACATCACACCCCCCTCCCAGCTTGTTTATTGCAGGGTGACGGAGAAGTGGGGTCTTGGGCTATGGACTTTAATTTTTCTATTTTTATTTAACCTTCTTAAATGGTCATTATTTTCTTCTGTTTTATGAATAAAAGCAAGTTCATTGTTGAAAAACTAGAAAACACAAAAAAGCAAACATGAGATAGAAGCCATTCAATAGCTCACTCAAGAGATGATGGCCAGGACTGGCGCTGTGGTTTATTTGTTGCTTTTCTGGCCAGAACCATCTCATGAATTGTGGACCCTGAGCCACTGCCACACCTAGAGAACTAGGGGACAGGGAGCCTGACAGGGAGAGGGGGAACCTGGCTTGAATTCACCTGCTAGTCGCACGATCTTGGGCTAGTCGCTCCACAAGAGGAATGACTGGGGTGTGGGAAGCACAGGAGCAAGGAGACCCCAGCCCACGGAGACTGGGCAGGAGGTTGGGCATGGCGTCTGTTTCCCTGCAGGTGAATGGCTGCCCTTGGAGCAAGAAAGCCTTGCTCTAGGTGGTCCCAGCATCAATCCTGGTCCAAGGATGGTGCAGATTTCTAAACTGTGCAAGGGAATGCTTTCTAATCATCAGAGCTGGGCATAGAAGTAATGAGCTCCCTGTCCCTGAGCAGAACCAAATGGGGGCTGGTCAGACCCACAGTAGGGGTGTTCTGGCACACACTTAGTAGCAAAGGGAGATTAGTGCCCTCCCCACCCTGGGAGTCTGTGGTTCTGGCTCTGGGCTAGGGCTTATTCTCTCTTGTGTCATTTTACCGCAGTGTGTCCCAGACTGTTTTCTTTTTTTAAGTTTATTTCGAGGAAGGAGTAGAAATACCAACTTTCAATTTTGCCAAGTAAGGACATTAAAAAAAATCATCCACAATCACCATTATTTCATTTTTAAAAAATGTTAACTTTAAAATGCAAAAAGTATCTCATCCTAGAAGCAAGAACGGTTCATTCCAAGCATGTTCCTTTTTGTTCTTATTTTCTCCCTTTGTCATTGGCTGTTAACAGCTTTGTCCCTGACCCATCTCTGGTCCCCAGACTAATTTGGGGTGACTTAAACCTTGGATGGAAGTTCCCGTCCACATTTCTGCAATCTTGGACTAAGCAGAAAGCTTGCTTCCCAAAAGGAGCAGGGAGAGGCTTGCTAGAAGGTGGGGGCCAGGGTGGGCTGGTGTCCTCTGCAGCCCAGGGACAGGAGCAATGTGACTCACACTGCCCAGTCTCTTCTTTGGAACAGGCTTAGAGAATGGGGCCCCAGGGAGCTCCAGGGACTCATATGACTTGGCCCAGGGGCTTCAGTGGTCTGGGAAGAAATTTCTGTTTTCTTAACTTGGGTTTCCTCATGGAAAAAGTGGGCTTGTTGATACCGAGAGGGGTTGGGGGGCCGCGGAGAACGAGGCAGGGAAGGTCCTGGCTAGCAGAGGGGAACGGGAACAGCCTCTGAGAAGGATGCTCGCTGGGTCGCCACACAGTGCCCTTTTCCATGCAGACTTTCTGTGTTCTTTTTGTCCTCTGGATTTGATGTCTTTAAAAGTCAATTAGCTCGATGTTTCTGTTCCTGTAAATAATGATCTTGCTTTCTGTAAACATAATAAGTACAGCCCATGGTGTGACTCAGGTTTCCAGTTTACAGGCCCAGAGTGTCTTTGTGTCCACCCGGATGGCCGGTGGCAGGGCCTGAGGGCCATCCATGTTCTAGTTCTAGTGAGTAGAGAGAAGGCGAGTACACTGATCAGGCTGCTGCCTCCCCTGGCCTCTTCCCAGACCCTACTACACGTTACCCCAGCCTTGATTCTGTCAAAGCAGAGAAAGGTTAGGTAATCTGCCCCAGGTGTAAGGAGGGATGAGTCAGTTGTGGCTTCTAAGCCTTCATCTCCATCTCAGTTTTTATCTATCCCTAGTTTTTCTGGTCCTTTCTGAGCTCTGCTGGGCTGGGGTCTATCTGCTTAGAATTGCTTGAAAGGACTTACTCCCAAAGTTAAAATGTAATGGAAAGCCCTGATATTTATTCAGTCTCTCAAGAAATTGTCAAAGTAAGATGCATAGGGATGACAGTATATTTTTAAATTTTAATTTTAATACTTAACCTTTTGTTTTAGTTTTTAAGTCAAAATTGTTTATGTATGCCAAGAATTAAGTTGCCCTGTAAGGGCTGCTCCATTTCCCTTTCTCTTAGGCAGCCATTTCAGCTGTTAGTTGATTCTCTTGGTGTTTACCTCCATATCTCTAAAGAGAACACCTGTATTGACCTTCCTGATGGTTAAGCCTTTGACTCCCCCCTAGGGAAGGTGTTCAGCTGTTTCCCCTCTCACCATGCCCATCCTACATATCACTCCTCATTCCCACACTCTGCTGATGCTATATAATTTTGGGCAAAGCAATATTCAGAGTTGTACCAGTCAGCTTTTTGTTACTGTAATAAAATACCTGAGTCAGGCAACTTCATAGAAAAAAGAGCTTTGTTTAGTTCAGTTTTGGAGACTGGAAGTCCAAACAGCAAGGCACAGGCTCTGGCAAGGGGTCCCCCTGCTGAATCGCATCATGGAAAGAGCACATGTGTATCTTTGTGTCTCTCTGGTCTCTCTCCTTCTCTTTATAAAGCTTCCAGAACATAATTGTAGAGGGTCCACCTTAATGATTTTACTTGATATAATCACTTCCTAAAGGCCCCACCTCTAAACACCATAGTGGGATTAAGTTTCCACCTTCTCAATACCTTTAACATAAATTTGGGGGATCAAACTCCTATATGAGATTGGGAGACAACCATATTGAAACCATACTGAGTGTTTCCATTATTAATGGTTGCATATGCTGTTCAGAGCTGAGCCATGAAATAAGCTGTTTACTTTCCCTTTCTGCGCGCTTTTGTTGTCTTTTCCTGAATGTAATCATTGTTTTTGCTTAGTTTTCTATGTACATATCATTAACTCAACACCAAACCTCTACCAATTGTCTAAACCTCCTCTAAAAGCATTCAGAAGTGGGAATTTCCCATACATTCCATTTTCCAAGAGAGGAAGTTCTCTTGGAGCCTTCCAACGGCTCTGATCTGGATGGGGTTGCCCTCTGAGCCTAGTTCATGTTTACCATCCTGGGATTTCCTTCCCCAACTGTCTCAGATTCTCTCTCTCTCTCTCTCTCTCTCTCTCTCTCTCGGGTCTTGCATTTCCTGTTTTCACTTCTACCATCATGCATTTAATTTCCAAGAGCTCGTTTTTTGTTCTCTGATTTTTCCTTTTTAAAACAGTACCCTCCCTTTTCTCCTGGATGCAATATGCTCCCTGCTCTTTCCTTCAAGGTACTTTGTCCTGCTTGCTTGTTTGGGTCCTTGTCTTTCGTGTCAGAGGCCTTCCTTGGATATCTGCTCATCATCTGCTCATAATGAAGAGTGGGCAACGGTTGCCCTTTAAAAAGCTGTTTCAAAGCTTGAGCCCCTGGGTGTGTCAGCTGGCGCTTCAGCTGCTGGGGCCATTTCTTGAGGATTCCCTGGAAACGCCAGGAGGAATGTTCTGCATGCCAACGTCCTAGAGCCAAGTCCCTAAAGAGGGCTGGAGGGCTCTCAAAGTTCAGTGTGCATTGATTTATTCAGTCCCCAGTTCTCAGCTGTGTCTGATGTCCCCCGGTGCACAAAGTTGCCATTATGCTCTCCCCAGAGAAAAGCCCTCTGGTCTTCAGCAGGGCCCGGAAGGCTCTAGGACTCCAACTATCCTCATTTGCCAAACCCTATTTCCAGCATTCCAGGACACCGATGCCTGTTCCCGAGCCTGCAGAGGATTCCAGGATGCAGACCAGGCTGATGTCACCCTTTCCCACTGTGGGCTCAGGGTCCTGCTTTCTCACCTCTGTTGGTCACTTGCCACCTGTTTGCTTCCCATGTATGTCCCTGCTACCATCTCCTCTTGAGGTCTGTTTTTATGAGTTACGCCTCCAAGAAATCCCTTTATTTTCACATCAGTTGTTGTGAGCGGGGAGCGAGGTTAGGTGCAAGTGTTCGTTGTTCCTGATGTACAGTAAAACTTTATGAAAACCCCCCTCCTCACTGTCGCCCTTTTGAATCTTCCACGCCCACCACAGCTACCCCCCAAACTTTTCTATTCTGCTCCCCCCTTCCAGCCTCCCAAATGCTCCACTTGGTGTTCTCAGAGCCCTGCTCCTGTGTGGTCCTCATTCCCATCGCCCCCGCACTGGATGTCCAGCAGCCTGGCTGCCAGGGAGCCCCTCACCCCCTGGAGGGCCCACGCAAAGACCCCTGGGAAATGTTCTTCCCTTTTCTTTCATTACCAGGGAGAAAATACCAGGGAGAAGAGATGCTTTTGTGGAGAATGTCGGGTGAATAGAGGCACGCACACCTGGCCCTCACTGCTTACTCCATAAGAAGTCATTATGCATCTGGGGCGGGTTGCTCCTGAGTTGGGTCCTGGGCCTTACAGAGCCTGTTGTCAGGGAATTCAGGGCAAAGAACAGGAGAATCATCAAGACGAGGGCTTTGCAGAGCTCAGACTCTGGACCCTAGGGCCAAAAGCTGGGGTCTAGACTGTCTCGCCCAGGCTCTGACATGAGCCTGGTCTCTCCCAGAAAGACCCAGTGGGAGACCCCCAGATGTGCTCCAACAGCGCCCCTTTCCCACTTCTTAGGAGGCCAAGAGGCTTCCTGGGGGCCTGGCACATCTTGGCCCAACAAAGCTCCAAGAGGGCCAGCAAGGACCTCTCAGTGCCATCCTGGGGCCAGGCCGAGGCCAGGACTGGGCACTTGGAGCACCCACACATGGAGTCCCCCACAGCACTGGCCCAATGGGACCCCCATCCCCAAGACAGGCCCTGATCTCCAGCCCTGTAAAAACTGCTATCATAGATGACAGTCCTGCTTTGTCCTGTGGTGCTACAGGCTGGAAGGGGTCCCAGAGGCCTTGGATTCCTGAGCCCCCTTTTTGTGTGTGTGGCACTGGGGATTGAACCCAGAGGCATTCTACCTCTAAGCTACACCCTCAGTCCTTTTTAAATTATTTTGTTTTGAAACAGTCTTGCTAAGTTGCTGAGGCTGGCCTCATACCTGTGATCCTCCTGTCTCAGTCTCCCAAGGCCTGGGATTACAGGTGTGCACCACCATGCCTGGCTCCTGAGCCCCTTTTCCATGGGAGATGGCCCATGTAGAGAGAGTTTGAATCTTCCTTGTCCATCGGGGAAGAGGTGGGGGCCGGAGGGAGGCAGTAGCTGGATGCCAGTGGTCTTCCCGGTGTCTTCAAGGATCAGTTTGGTCACAGCTTTGTCATGGCCACCACCTCACTGTCCCCCTCCAGGTGGACAGGCCTTCACAAATGGAAACGAAAAAGCCTGAAGATAGGGCTTGACCCATACTGGGCAACAGGGCCCTAGCGAGGCTGAGCCAAGGTCTGAACCCAGGCCTCCCCACCTAGGCTGTGTCACGCTCCACCTTCGAAACTCCTTCTACATTCTGAGCAGAACCCATGTCTGAGGGTCTGCCCCTTGATAAACAGCTGGCCTGACCTCTGAACTCCCACGAGCCCGGCATACCCTCGGGGCACGTCAAGCTCAGCCAGAGGGCAGAGAACCAGGCCGGAGACCAGCAGCCGGCAGGGAAGTCTTTGATCACCCACAGCCCAGGCAGAGACAGCTGGGCCCTGCTGTAATCCTCAGGCTGTATTTAGGCCACTACCCTGAGCTCCCCCTCAGCCTCAGATATTCTCCCCACTTGCTCAAAAAAAAAAAAAAAGCAGCAGATTGGATGCAGCAATTCACTTTCCAGCCCCTAATGTCCGGTGCCTGGAGTCACACGCTTATAGTTGCAAGTGTTTTTCACGCTCTGCCTCGTTTATTCTCATCATGGCTCTGTGAGGCACAGGGGTTTTCCCCGCATTCTACAGAAAAGGAAACTGAGGCTTCAAGAAGTCAAAAGCCCGACCTGAGGCCATACAGTTGCAAAAATATGATTGAAGCCAAGACTTCTATGTGCTCTTCTCCATCTTCTGGGGGAGATACGTGTGTGTGCGCGCATGGTAGGGGCAGGAGGAAGGATAGGAGGTTGCTGGTGGCCTGGGTAGCTGATGATGGGCCTGCCGGACTCATCTTTAGGCAGCAGAACGCAGGTGTTCATCCTGTGTGTTGGATGGCCTGTGTGTGGGTCCAGCTCTGGACAGCAGGGCCCCTCCAGCTCCCATCACCCAGTCTTTCCGGCTCCTGTAGCAGGCCTGGGAATTGTCTGATTCCCAAGTCCCCAAGCCAGGCTCCACCCCTAGTGCCCAGACTCCTGAGTGGAACACATGTTCCACTGAGAAAGAGGAGAGAACAAAGGACCCAGCCTGGTCTCCCAGGCTCCCACCCTGAGGCCCGAGGTCACTCCAAGCCTTTTACCATCAGAGAGAAGCAGCTGTATCTTTAAGATAAATAAATATCAGGGGCTGATCAGAGACCCAGCACCTCCCCAAATGGACCCGTCAAACCCAGCTCTTTGCTCACCCAAGGCTGCAGGGCTGCGGCCCATTCAGCAGAGCTCAGATCAGCTGGCCGTCCCAGCCCTGCCTGTGCCAGCTCTGTGCAGGATGTCGCCCATATATCATCTCATTTAATCCTCAAGGTAACTGTGCAAGGAGGGAGTTGTTATCCTCATTTACAGCTGGGAAGCAGATCAAAGGGGTTAAGCAACCCATCCAGTCCACAGCTGATGGCAGCATCTCAGCCTCCAGTGCTCACCCGCCCTCCCAGCCCGCCCCGTGGGAGGGTCCCGGCTCCCTGGTGCCGAGTCAGAGCTGGGAGGGCAATTTGGCAGCTGGCTCACTCCCTGCATTTTCAAGCATCATTAGATCTTTTTCTGACAACTTCATCAGTTAGCAGGGCTTGGAATTGGCAAAAATCCTTATTTAGACATTCAGCCAAAGAATTAAGCGGTTTGTTTCAGAAAAAGCTCCGTGATGTAGGAGGCAGTCTCCGTTCCGGGCTCAGCAGGCAGCAGCGGAGGGACAGGATCTCTGGCCTCCAGCCTTGGCCTTGCACCTGACCCAGCCTTTGGGGTTGAATCACCTCACCGCTCTTCTCCGCCTCAGTTTCCTTATCTTCCAAATGGGTGTGATAACACCTCCTGCCCAGGTAGTTAGGAAAGCCTGGGCAGGTGGGAAGGGCTCTGGGTTCTGGTTTTAGCTTTCTCATCTGCTGGCTAAATGGCCTGGGGCCAATTCTTGCCTCTTCCTTGGCCTGGACCCCCAGGTAGGGCACGGAGGAAGTCCCGTGCTCTGAACTAGGGATGAGGATGGGGAGCCTGCAGGACGGCCAAGGGCTGCCTCTGACCCCTGAAGCCTGGGTGAGGGGACTCTGTACCTTGCAGTTTATGCATGGGAGGGGGTGATGGATAGAACTTTCCGCCGTGTGCCAGTCTCTCATTGTCTGGGAGCAGGAGCTGGAAAGGCATTTTGTTTTCATTTGCAGAGATCTTGACCGTTCCCGTCCCTCCCTCACGTGTCATATCTTATTGGGCCCTCTCATCAACCCTGGGAATTAGCTACTGTCTCCAGATCAAGGAGGGGAAAATTTGGGCACAGGGTAATGAAGTGGTCCGCCCACAGTCACCCAGCTGGCACCTGCCAGGACTGGTGACCAGGGCTCCAGCCCTCCTTGCCCCGTCCCACAGTCCTCACTTCCTGGGAGGTTTCCTCACCCAGGCCTTTAATTGCTTCCCTCGATGATTCATGCTTTCCCTCAGAGCTCCCAGAGCAGGACAATTCGCCTCCCCGTGCAGCGCGGGAGAGGCAGCGTGGCGTTGTGGAGGGGGAATGGCTTCCGGGCAAGTCTCTCAACTTCTTGGAGCCTCGGCTTCCTTCCCTTTCTGACAGGACCGAAACATCTCTTTGCAGGGGTGTGTAAGGATTCGGTGGCCCAGCCCTAGATACACCCTGCACACACAGGCCATGTTTGAAGGACCAGGAAGTGGAGGCGGGCGGATGGAGGGATGGTCGAGGTGGCAGGGCCAGCCTGTGACTGGCTGGGCTGGGAGGTGAGAAGCGAGGCCGAGGCCGGGCTTCCTTCCAGAGGAGGAGCTGCCTCCCCCAGTGCATGTGACACACGGATGGGATTACTCGCGCCAAATTCCCCAGCAGCGGAGGGAACAGGCAGCAGAGGGCCTGGGCAGGGGCTGCCAGGATGGGGACATGCTTTCCAGCACCCTGGTCACAGTCCTGCACTCAGAGTATAAGATAAATAGTCCCCCTCGCAGCTTTTCAAGAGGCCTGGTCCCCAGGGCTTTTGTGGCCTGCTGGCTGGGGGCTTTATTCCACTCATGTCTTCACTGATAACTTCATTTGTGCCCCCAGAGACCTCAGACTTGTTTAAAAATAGAAAAATAAACAACATTGTTCCTGAAGCGCCCTCCCCCGCTGCGGGCCGCCTGACGAGGTGCTGGCTGGGCCTCCAGGGCTCCGTTCCCAGGGTTTTTGACCCTCTGCAGGCCTCGGGCCTGTGTCTGCCTCCACAGGGACTGGACACCCTGCAGCTTTGAAGGGCTTCCCGGTGGCCGAGTGCCTGTCATGGGGGAGGGATAATGCCACCTGCCTGGGGCTCTTGGTCACCACTGCTCCACACAGCTGGGGACAGGGACCCATCTACCCAAGTGTAGAGGGACAGGCTTGACCACAGAGGGACTTTCTAGGGATATTTCCGTCCTCTCAGCTCTGGCCTCAGCCCCTCACAGGACCACAGGCCCCTTCTGAGTGCTGGGCACCAAACGAGATCCCCCAGAAGTCTCCTAGGCTTGTCAGACGCCACTGAAGTCCTACACGTGAATTTATAGTTTGTATATGACCTCAGTCTTCCCTGTCTGAAAAAAATGGAGCTAATGAGAGGAGCTTGCCTACTTCCGAGGGTTTTTATGAAGCCTGGATGGGGGATGATGGTGATGCTGACGTGGGACCAGGGAGCACCTGAGAGGGGGTGGCCGTGCCTGCTGAGTGGCAGGACCATGTGGGGAGTCTTTATGTGTGAGCTAGAGGGAAGGGGGAGTCCCTGAATAGCCACCAGGCTATGGAGGAACCCAAAGTCATACCACTTGGAAGGTGGCAGAGAAACGGGCGTGTTCTACCTGCAGAAAGACTTGGGGGACATAACTCTCTTTACATATTTCCTGGTGGGTAGAAGAGGAATTAGATTTGTCCCCAAGGTGAGTAGAAGGAGTGACACCGGGGACATTTCAGTTGGCCCTAAGGGAAAAGGGCAAACAGCGAGACCAGGTTTATTGAGAGAGAGAGAGAGAGAGAGAGAGAGAGAGAGAGCAAACTCCCTGTCATTAGAGGCCTCTGCCTACTGTCTTATGGGGGGGGGGCAGGCTCTAGTGGACACTTCCCACTTGCCCAAGAAGCTGAAGCCGAGACTAGGAGCAGAGATTATCAATGTCCTTCCATCCATTCAGAGTTCTGTGCCCCAGCCGGGCGTGGTGGTGCACACCTGTAACTCCAGTACTTGGGAGGCTGAGACAGGGTAATCTCAGGTTTGAGGCCTGCCTCAGCAACTCAGCAAGACCCTCTTTCAAAATAAAATAAAATAAAATCAGGCTGAGAGGATAGCTCAGGGGTAGAATGCCCTTGGGTTCAATTCCCATTACCACCAAAAAAAAAAAAAAAAAAAAGAAGGAATGAGAGAGAGACAGAGAGAGGATCCTGTGCCCTAAGCCCATCCCAGCTCTGGGAATGGTTCACCCTTCTCCCTCGTTCTGCCTGAGGCCAGATGCCAGAGGGATGTGCCCCCAGGCCCACCTAGCACTCCTCAAAGATCCCCTCTCTCTCTCTCTCTCTCTCTCTCTCTCTCTCTCTCTCTCTTTGGTGGTAATGGGAATTGAACCCAAGGGCATTATACCCCTGAGCTGCACTCCAAGCATGATTTTTTATTTTATATTATATTTTGAAAGAGGGTCTCGCTGAGTTGCTGAAGCTGACCTCAAACCTACGATTACTCTGTCTCTCTGGAGGTGCCCCGAGGCACCTGCTTTATACTGCCCCCTGGCCCCTGTTGATGCAGGGCCCTCCTTTGTCCTGTACCCCATGTTACCCACCTGTAGGAGGGTAGTCAGGGAGCAACAGGTGGGGACTCGGGAGCAAGGACCAGCTTCTTTCCTGCAGGAGCAGCATCCCGCCTGGCCGGCCACTCTTGCTTTCTCTGTCCCAGGCAAATGGCCTTGGGACCAGAAAAGTCCCTCAGACAAGGGAAGGCTGCCCATCAGGACCAGACAGGTGGCAGTGTTCCCTACTCCTGCCTTGAGTCCCATCCTCCTCAGAGAAGCCCCCGAACCACTGGGAACCCTGGGGGAAAGGGAAGCTGGGACCCCTGTTCTTCCTCAGGCGTGCACAGTGAGAGGGTGGAAACAGCACAGGCAGCCGACGAGGCTCTTAGAACCCTGTGGAATTATCCGCAGAAATGCTTGCTGCTCCCTCATCCAGCTTTGGCCATGTATTTTGGAAAGGAGCTAGAAAGATACACACATAGACGGATGCCTTAAGACACAAGACCGAGAGAGAGACGAGCTGGGGCTGGGTTCCACTGGACTTCTCTCTGAGCTTAATGGGGTCCCTGCTTGCTGCCTGGCCTTACAGGAGAAGAGTGCCTGTTAGCCTCTCACCGGCCCTGGGAGCCAGGAGTTCAGCTCCCGAGAGCAAAGCAGGAAGGAGAAGCAAGAATTCCGGCCTCCAAGCCCCTTGGAAGGAAAGCTGGTTTGCTTGCTTAGCACATTGTCTCCAGAGAACATTTTTTTTCTTTTCTTTTTTTTAACTTGCTTTTTATTTATTGTTTAAAAAGTATGTCAGCATTCAAATAAAATTTTTAAAAAGCCATTCTTTAGCACCCCACCACCCGACCATAAGTTTCCATTTTCTATTTTCTTTTGGCATCTTTGTCCCTAGGCGAGCTTTATTTTACAACACTGTAGACATACATAGATATAATTTTATTTCCTTGCTTTTTTCCATCAGGCATAAATGCTTTTTCATGTTGCTACATAGTCTGTGTAATTATCATTTTAATGGTTACATAATTGCATTGGGTTCTGGTTTACTAAACCATCCCCTCATTGCTGGACATTAACATTGTTTCCAGAGGTTTATTTATTGTTTGCTACTATAAAAAGGATCTTCACAGTTAACATCCTCATGTATTATTTTCTTCATTTTTCGGAACTATTTTCTTAGTCTAGATATTCAGGTCCTCCTTGGAGGCAGTCCAATCTGAGAATTTGAACTATGCAACCATTAAAATGATAATTATATTGAGTATGTAGCAACATGGGAAAACATTTATGCTTTATGGGGGTGGGAATGAATGCAGAAAATAAAAAAAACTTGGGCTTTTAAGTATCCTTAACCCAAATCAATGATAAAAAGAGCCCTGTGACACACCACTAGAGACCTCCCTCCAAGTTGACATCATTGCATAAAGGTCACTTCGCACGTGGGTCTTCAACAGGTAGCTGTGCATGTGTTACCATGTAACCCATTTTCTCTGTCTGTCCATGAGAGTATCAGACAAGAATGTCCCCAGCTACACTGTGCTGACAGTGTCCCTAGCACTGTAGGCCTTGCAGCCAAGGTTGGGTGGGCTCTTTCAATATCTCCTGCTGAGGGTGTGCCCGCCCAGACTTCTGCACTGCTGTGCAGCTGGTGCACGCTGTAGGAGAGATGCAGAGCCTCATGTCACTCCTGAAAGAGACCATCAGCACCTGGCCACCACACCCAGTGCAGGGATGTGCAGGACATTTTCCACTTCTGCCCCTGTCCTCCCTGAGCTGGCACCAGTACTGGTCATAAACACGTTCCTTGGCATTCCTTGGTTCAAAAACTGGACACCTCCACATGTTCCCCACCCCTGTGGGATGCAGGGTCTTTCCAGGACATACTCCTTGAAAGTAAGGGTCAGATGGACCTGGGATCTGATTCCTACTTTTCCTCTTATCTCTCCTCTGCTAGCTGGTTTCAATCTTCTATACAGTGGAGTTACTGACATGTACTGCTCGGGTGGGGACAGGATTAATGGGAAAACAAATGTGAATGTAGCTGACACGGCACTGATGCACAGTAAACAGTTAACAAGCGCCCGTTTCCTTCTTTCCTTCCTGTCCCTCTTGGGCCAAGACAGAATGGACAGGGTGAAGTGCCTAGGGGCCTGGGCCAACAGTGGGTGCTTAATAAATGCCCAGGAAATGATGAATTGTGGCTGGCTGGCTGGCTGGGCCCTTAGCAGTCAAGGATAGCCTGTTGTTAATGGGGCAATGTCTCCAGGAAGAAGGGGAAAGAAAGGAAGAGAAAGGTGGTGGCTTCAAAAATCCCCTGAATGTCAGGGGCTGAAATAATAGTGTTTTTGAGTTGTGTAGGTTTGGAATTTCTGGTGTTTAAAGAGTCATTGTGCATGGAAGAGGCAGAGGAGGAGGAGGAGAGGGAGGAAGAGGAAGGGAGAGAAGAGGAGGAAAAGAAGGAGGAGAAAGAGGAGGAGGAGGAGGAAAAGGAAGGGGAAGGAGAAAAAGAAGAAGGAGGAGGAGGAGGAAGAGGAGGAGAAAGAGGAGGAGGAGGAGGAAGAGAAGGAGGAGGAGGAGGAGAAAGA
>PVJS01007600.1:0-55586 GCA_004027185.1 Glis glis | reverse complement strand
AGATCTACTGATTTTGATAGATTTGTTATTCCATCTAAGGAAATAAGAACAGATCCCTGATATCCTACACTGAATTTAAATCACTCTAGGTGATCAGATGATTGGAGGAAAAACGGGGAAAAATGCCAATAGATTACTAGATAAACTCATCCCCATCCATTACCTTTCATTATAATAGGAAAAAACAACCATGTATCTTCAAGTCAGGGTTTCATAATATGATCTTGTCAGTGGGAAGTCACAAAAACATTTATTTGATTTACTACTGAATGCTGGAGAGATTATGGAGACTTGTCAGAATTAATTCAAATAAATCTTTGTTGAGAATTGATGATGTCTTAAGCATTGAGCAATGAAATGGATCTAGAGGTCCATCAGAATTAGCTCTGCGTGTCATGAGTAGCAGGCAGTAATGGCAATAATGTTTGGTATCTGCTTTCTGCTTATCTATAATTCATATGGTATGAAATGATTAATTTACACTTCTAGTATAGTTGTTTTCTACTTTTATACCCACTTATTTTCTTTATAACAGCTCTAATGTAAATACTTGAAAGTACAGTTGAGGCTGGGTGTGGTGGTGTACACCTGTAATCCCAGTATTTGTGAGGCCAAGTCAGGAAGATCACAGGTTTGAGGACAGTTTCAGCAACTTAGTGAGACCCTGTTTCAAAATTAAATAGGGCTGGGGGTGTAGATCATAGGTCGGAGGTAAAATGCCCCTGGGTTTAACCCTTGGCACAATGAATGAAGGGAAAGAGGGAGAGAAGGAGGTAGGAAGGAAGGAAGGAAGGAAGGAAGGAGGGAGGGAGGGAGGGAGGGAGGGAGGGAGGGAGGGAAGGAAGGAAAGAAGGAAGGAAGGAAGGAAGGAAGGAAGGAAGGAAGGAAGGAAGGAAGAAAGGAAGTTTATTTGGAGTTCCATAGAGAACCTTGTAACTCAAGTGCTTACCTTGTTATTGATGCTCTGTGATTCCTGATTTTTAAATATTAGCTTGGTGAAAAAGAGGCCTTCACCGGTCCAAATAGCCATTTTCAGATTTTCCATGCCTTTTAAGGTTTGTTCAGCATGACTGAAAGCTGCATCGATAATGTATCAACAGAATATAAAATAAAGAGAAGATTTCAGAATTCTGCCCGAGAAGAATTCAAATGCAAAGGCCAGCGAGAATGGTGTAGGCTTTCCCTTCACAGATAAAATTAATCAAGGATATTATTCCAGGTGAACTTTCAGTTTTTCACATTTAATCAAGTTTAGCAGTGTCTAGGGAATATGAATCTAAGCTATTTTATTCAGGTGCTTAAAGATTAGAAAGGTAAATGATTTTCTTAAGTAGATCATTCTTAGCTTAAAGTGTTTAGTTTTATTAAAAGTCTTCATTCTTGTTTTAGAAATTCTAAGGCCATATCTGCTATCTATATTTTTCAATGCTGTTGCACAACCAAGGAGGTTTTCTTAACTGATATACTGAATTAATTTGAATTGTCACTCCTTGTATTTCGAGGTTTCCTTCTATCCTATTAAAATTATATGTCAAGGCTTTTACCCTTATGACAATAAAAAACAGATAAAATCAAAGAATGAATTTTTTTTCCATCTGAAATTCCAGGTCTGTCTCATATAGGATCTCATGAAAATTAACTGTAGGTGCTCAAGAATAATAAATAACAAATTTATATTTTTTTTCTATTCTGAGAGTCTTTATTTCAGGTAAATTGGAATTACTATCGGTGAGTTTCTTACCATTAGCTCTGCACTGAAAGGATATTTTTCTCTAATTCTTGCCACACTATAATATCATCATTACCCTTTCTCAAGGTCAGTTTTACATATTAGCTTGTTGGACACTGAACTAAGTGTCTGAAGGTATCCTTGCCCTCCAAAGATGTGCAATCTAAAATGCACCACAGCGATGCAAACAACATAAACCAAGAATATGCACAAGACTGAACAGCTCTGCAGAGGAACGCTTAAGTAGAATAGAAATAGTAACACCAAATGTGTATCTCTGTGAATAAATGGCCACGGATTCGATGAAGTTTCATATCATGTAATTGAGATAGCCACGTGTTCCTAAAATTGAATAAGATTGTTCCTTATTTTAAATCACTGCTTTCCAACTTAAATGTGCATAAGAGCCGGGCGTGGTGGCGCACACTTGTAATCCCAGTACTTGGGAGACTGAGACCAGAGGATCCGGGTTCGCGGCTAGCCTCAGCTACTTAGTGAGGCCCTCTGCAACTTAGCGAGACCCTGTTTCCAAATAAAGAATAAAAAATAGGGCTGGGGGTGGAGCTCAGAGGTATAATAATGCCCCTGGGTTCAATCCCCAGTGCCAAAAAAAAAATGTGCATGCGACTGCTTAGCATATTGTTAAAATGTGTATTATGATTCTGGAGGTCTGGAATAGGGGCTGGGATTCTTCAGTTCATTTTAATTCCTAAGAAGGTTGATGCAATGCACCGTCACACAATTTTTGTAGCAAGGTATTAGATGCTAAGATCCACCAGGTGCCGAGCACTTCAAAGTCTACATCATTCTTTCTCACATAACATATTATTACCTCATTTTTTGCAAATATATAAAGCGTGTAAAGGAAATCTGTATAGATTAGAAAAACCAAAGTGAATGTGGCCTGTTCAACTTTTTCAGGTATATGAACTTGTCATTTCTGAATATGGTACAAGAGCTTTGCTCTTCAGACTCCATGAGCAGATAATCTCTTTCATTTATATAATATTCTGAAGCTGTGTGAACATAGTATGCTTCAGTTGCTTTATATTCCAATACCATTCAAATTCTTTATGTAGCCCTTTTCATATTTTCCTAGTAATTTATATTTACCTAATTTTATGATCTTTGAATCTGTTTTTCTTAGTCTCCAGAATCTGTAATTATTTTTAAATGTTACATTGTGCTATTTAGTAGTAAGATATATTTGACCTCTAACCTGGTAATATTACTCTAAAAATAATTTTAGAGTTTTTAAAATATCAAGGTCTGTAATTATCAGAGCATATGTTGTGCAATGGCAGAAAAACATTGGGGCCACAACATCTGTGTATATATTTTAGCTCTTTTAGTTCCTATGCAAATGAAGGTAGTCAGTTAAGAAACAAATATGAGGGATTTTATAACCATAATTAGAAGAAAATTATCATTTTTCTTTCCTTTTCTCACCAACCTTCATATTATATCAGTATATAAATGAATATTATACCAATATGGCTTATGAGAATGGAAAGACATTTGGGAGTTCAAATCTCAGTTTCTCCATCCATTACTTCTGTGCATTTGACCTTCCTTGGGCTCAGTTTTCTGTAATTTTCTTCTTTGACCCATAAATTCTATTGTGCATCAGCCAACTGTTAGATCCTAGATTATTGATGATTGGTATAGGACATCCTTACTACAAAGTGTTGACAGTTGTGAGGTGAGGCCTCACAATAATATAACATGTTCTTGGTAGCCTGAAATTATTAGATCAGCTATAAAATGAGAATTATTCTACTTATGTAACTCGCAAAGTTATTATAAGTATTGACCAAGGTAACTTAAAAAACGTGTTTTGGCTCTGTGACTGGAAATTTATAGGTTCTCCTATTGCCTAGTCTTACTCCTAACCTTTCTCTCAGACACAGTATTAGACAGCTGTATGAGATAATATTTTACAGCCTCTAACCAAAGCTAGGATGTAAACCAGTGGACAACTGATACTCTTTTATATCTATCTTGATGGCTCTAGTGCTCTAAGCAAACATGGATTGTAGATTCCGTTAGAATACAACATTCAGTTTTTAGTACAGTTTCTTTAAGAAAGTAGTGATGATGAGTC
Source organism: Glis glis (assembly GCA_004027185.1). Classification (NCBI taxonomy): domain Eukaryota; kingdom Metazoa; phylum Chordata; class Mammalia; order Rodentia; family Gliridae; genus Glis; species Glis glis. The sequence continues at coordinate 51,753 of PVJS01007600.1, read as the reverse complement.
TGTTTCTATCTTTAATATTACAAGAATATATCATTTTTATTCTGAAGGAAAAGTACCCGAGGGCATGGTGATTGTGATAAACCCATCACTGTACCAAGGTGATAAATCTCGACAGGTTGACTTGGAAATCTTGCTGAATGGATGGAACAACACTGTGATTAAAGCAGAGTTGGTTACATTCAGCCCATTTCAGTTGCTGTGTGTCCTTCATGTCTGTGATGCAGTTGGCATAACTAAGTGTTATATGCTTAGCAGAATAACATGTCAGGACTCCCAGAATGGATTTTTACCTCTGTGGTGGATGACACATTCCTGACATCATCTCTAACCACTTTTTAAATTTTATTTTTATTTGACAAGTAGCAATTGTATATATTTTTCTTTCTTTGGTGCTAGGGATAGAACCCAGGACCTCACACATGCTAAGAAAGTGATTTACCACTGAGCTACATCCCCAGTACCTACTTACAATATTCTTCTAGTAATTTTGAAATATACATTGTCAACTATACTCATCATGCTGTGCAATAGATCACTAATTTTTTTCCTCCTATCTAAATGAAACCTTGTACCCTTTCACAATATCTTCTCTTCCTCTACTCTCATCACTTGTTTTTATTTCTTACAAGAAACACTTTTTAAGTAATAAGCTTTCTTGTGGAAAATATACTAATGTATAAACAGAACATTCACTGTTTCTTCATTAAAAAACAAAAAGCAAAAATTTGCCTTTGCTTTCACTGTTTATAGTTCTCTTTCAGTACTTTCTACTTCTAATTTTTGCTGAATTTGCATTCATTTTCAACACAGGTTGAACATAATGACTGTGTATCATGGACTTCAGTAAGAAGTCATTGACCTGTTCTTGTGAATAAGTTACCTGGGAATGAGTCCTATTGCTGTGCTAGGCCTTGACTTGCAGTCAGCTCTTCCTTCTATTTCGCTTTCGTGTTGGTTACCTCCTGTATACTTACTGTGGTGCCGTGGGTTTTTAACAGAAAGTAAATGAAACTTTACTAGATAGAAGGAAAGCATTTCCACCTAGTTAAACGTATTCCAGTAATCAGATACAGGGGATGCAAGGAAGCAATCAATACACATTCAGATATTGACTGCTTCATAGTCTGCTTCTGGATACGAGAAGATTGAACTGGCATCCTCATAAAACATAGGGGAGGAAATCTCATAAGCTGAGACAGAGGCACCAGATATGGGACTCGGGTCTAAATTATATGCCTAATTACAAGAGTGATACTTCCTGGGTTTTCTTCTTTTTCTAAAATTGCTTCTCGGATACTTATTGTGCTGGTTACAGCAGGAGGCAGGAGCAGTTCTAAGACTGTAAAAGATCTGCTCATCCATTCTTTATTGTATGTATATGTCTTAGTCTGTTTGGGTTGCTGTAACAAAATATCATAAACTAAATGACGTATAAACTTTTATTTCTCACAGGTTTGGAGGCTGGAAACCCAAGACACTGGTAGATTCACTGTCTGATGAGGGCCCTCTTCCGGGTTCATGCCAACTGTTTTCACATAGTAGAAGGACAAACAAGCTGCCACTAGACTCTCTTTTTTTAAAAATTATTATTGCTATTTTTAATTGGAAGATAAAATTGTATATATTTATTATCACAACATCATGTGGAATGATTATATTGAGAGAATGTACATATACATTAGCTCACATGATTATCATTTTGTGGTGAGAACACTTAATGTCCACTCTTCTTTTTTTTTTTTTTGCGGTATTGGGGATTGAACCCAGGGCATTCTACCTCTGAGCTACACCCCAGCCCTATTTTTTTTATTCTTTATTTTGAAACTGGGTCTCACTAAGTTGCAGAGGGCCTCATTAAGTAGCTGAGGCTGGCTGCGAACCCGGATCCTCCGGTCTCAGCCTCCCAAGTACTAGAATTACAAGCGTGCGCCACCACGCCCGGCTTCACTCTTCTTTTTAATTTAAACTTTTATTAGTGCACTGCAATCATATATCATAGTGAAACTCAATGTGATACAAAAATATATGCACACAGCTCTAGGTGTATTTCCTTCCACATTCCACCCTGCTCTCCACTCCTCCCTCCCAGCACATGTTAGTGAGATTGGTAGTAACACCTTCATATATTGTCATATTATTATTTGAACTGTTTCCTTCCTCAATCTTCCTTTTTTCCCTCCCCAACTTCCTCCTTCACTCCCCTTCCACTGTTCCACAGGTCTTTCTCCATATTATTCAATGCCCTTTATGTTTCCTATCATACACTATATTGTTATTAACTATAGTCACCATGTAGTACAATAGATCTCTCTAATCTCTTTTATAAGGACATTAGTTGCATTCATAAGGACTCCACCCTCATGAAGTAATCACCTCCCAAGGGCTCCACCTTCTAATGCCATTACCTTGAGGGTGGATATAAACATAAGAATTTAGGGGGGGCACAAACATACAAATCATAGTAGTATGTGCGTACGCATATATGTTAGTATGTGTGTGCAGTATGCATAGATGTGTACTTACTTATTTATGGCTACAATAATAGCACTTTATGTTGTTTTTGCAAAGGATGTGATCTTACCTTCTTATTTTGAATAAGAAGGTAAGATTCTTATTTTGAATAAGAAGGTAAGATCACAGCATGCTCATGTTTCGAATGGAAATTGTTATCAAAATATAACACAAAATGAATATATTTTGGGGAAAAATGGTGTTGTTTTACTCAGCATTCAGGTATAGAGCCACTAACATTATATAAAATATTATGGTACTCAATCATGAAACAAAGATATGCTTTTCCAGGGGGAAAAGCCTGCCAGGACTTAAAAAGAACCATGGTTCATTAGGCTGGAATATAGGACACTTGAAGAGAGGCTATAGAAGAATGAGTCTCACATGCCAATTCAGGAAGTTTGGAGTTTTCTTTGCAAAGAGTGAATAGTTATTGAGGACATTTTTAAAACTAAGAAAGAATTCATATAACATAAAACTCATCCTCTTAAAATTTACAATTCAAACCATGCATGGAGGTACACACCCATAATTCCAGCTACCTAGAAGGCTAGAGCAGGAAGATTGCAAGTTTGAAGACAGCCTGGGAAACTTAGTGAGACACAGTCTCAAAATAAAAAATAGAAAGGGCTGGGCATGTAGCTCAGTGGTAGAGCAACCCTAGATTCAATTCTCCATACCATAAGTAAATAATTAATAGTAAAATGAACAATTCAGTAAGTTTTAGTGTATTTGTAAGATTGTGCATCTACTACCACTATATATAATTCCAGAATGTTTTCATCATCTTCAAAAGAAATCCCATAAACACTGATATGCATGTATCACTATAGTATTCTGACTTTAATTCTTTTGGAAAGATACCCAGTAGTGGTATAGCTGGGTCATATGGTGATTCCATAGTTCCATTCCTAATCCTTTGAGGAACCTCTGTACTGATCTCCATAGTGGTTGTACTAATTTGCAGTTGCATCAACAGTGTATAAGAGTTTCTGTTTCCCCACATTCTTACCAGCATTTATTATTGTATTCTTGATTATTGGTATTCTAACTAGAGTTAAGTGTAATTTTAGTGTAGTTTTGATTTGCATTTCCCTGATTGCTAAGGATGTTGAACATTTTTTTCATTATTTATTGGCCATTTGTATTTCTTTTGAGAAATGTCTAGTGAGTTCGTGGATCATGTTATATTGGATTATTTGTTTTTAGTGCCAAATTATGAAACCAACCTAGGTGTCCATCAACAGATGAATGGATAGCAAAAATATGCATGTATACATTGTAATTATACATCATAATGAGGTTCAGAGAGATAGAAACATACACACACATGGCACTTGGTGTTTTTCCCTCCAAAAGTCAAGGGTTGAATATTATCTCTCATATGTGGAAGCTAGAGAAAATTAGCAAACAAAAGTGACTTTAGAGAATTGAAGAGAGAATCCAGTAGAATAGTGGAAGGGGACAGAGGGAGGGAGATGGGGAAGGGAAAAGGAAGAGCAGATGAATTAAACAGGTCAAATCATGCTGTAAATGGTTGGATTTATAATGTCCCCATACCCCTCATGGAGAGAAGGTAGCAGTGTTGGAAGGGGGGGCTTGGTTGTAAGAAGGGACCCCTGGGGCTGTGGCCTTGTGGATTATATGGTTCCTCTTCCCCCTGCTCTCACTCTCTGCTGCTTCTGGCCTGCGTGATGTGAGAGCAGTGCTTTGTGGTTCTCTCTCTCTCTCTCTCTCTCTCTCTCTGTCGGCTTCCTGCTATCATGCAGTGAGCTTGCATATGTAACCCTGCCTGACATGGACTGAATCTCTGAGATCTCCAAGAAAATTGAGCAAATATATGTTCCTTCCTCTACATTGTGTGGTCAGTCGTTTTGGGTTACGGCAGTGAGAATGCCGACCGAGACATATACTATGCCCATGCGTGAAGGAATCACCACCAATCTCACTGTTATGTTGGGGAGGGTGAGTAGTATGGTGGGACCTGAGGGGAAACACACCAAGACCTATGTGCAGTTTGTTTGTATGACTTTGAACCTCACTATGATGCATTTTACAATGCACCAATGAAAGTATATAAAAAATGAAATTCCATATCCAATACCAGTCACTCCCCATTCTATTCTCTCCCTATCTCCTGGCAACCATTAATTTACTGTCTATCTCTATAGATTTGCCTATTCTGGATACTTAATATAAATAGAATCATTCAATATGTGGCCTTTTTTTCTGTCTTTACACTTAGCGTGATGTTTTCAAGGATCACCTCTGTTGTATTTCCTTCCTTTTTGTGCCTGAATAATGTTTCATTGTGCGGATATATCAATTTCATTTATCGATTAATCAGTAGGTACACATTTCCCTTGTTTCCACTTTGAGTATATTGTGAATAATGCTGCTATGTGGATTTGTGTGCAAATTTTCACGCAGACATATGTTTTCATATATACCTAGAAGTGGAGTTAATAGTCATCAGGTAAATTCATTTTTTAACCTTAGTAATTGCCAAAATGTTTTCCAAAGTGATTGCACCATTTTACACTCCCACCAGCAATATATGAGGGTTTCAAAATTTTCATATCTCCATTGGAAATTTGTATGGTGTTATAAGATCATAATTGTACTTTGGTAATGTGTATTTCATAGCAGAAGTAGGATTGATTGGCAAAAGGGAGAAAATAGAGGCACAAAAATCAAAGATGGGATGATTATGAGATGACTATACAAAGCAAGCAGGGGGTGGTGGGACAGAGAATGAGTATGGAATGGAGAAGAAAGATGGAAGATCTTGAGATCTTGTGGAGTGCTTGTGGCTGATAAGGAAGAGAATGAGCATATTGAAGTATCGAGTTAGAAGAGTCACTTACAAAAGGAACAACAGTGCTCAGGTTTAATTCAAATTCATTTTGAGACATTTGCTGGCAGGATATCTGGAGGGAGATGCTTAGTAGTTAACTATGATTTCTAATGTGAAATTCAGCCTCCAGGTTGTGGCACGTCTTCATCATCTCTGACTTATATTTTAACAAGTGTGTTCCATGGTCCTGGGTGGGCAGGACAGGTACCAGTAGGGAATGCAATGTCCTGGAACCTTTACCACACATCTTCCATCAGAATTCTGGCTGTGGGATCAGGCATTTCTTTATTAAGGAGTACTTTAGCTGATTCATTTACATAGTAGAGTTTAAAACTATCACTCTTACCGACTAGCATAGGACAGGGTCATTTCAAGAACCTCACTGATAATGCTAACCCTGAGGGATTAAATACAGCTGAGACTGACCTTCAGGTTCAAGTTTGATTGACATCTTGCCAGACACTTCAGCTTTCCTTTCACTTCAATACAACACTTTTTTGAAGTAGGACGACTGAAATCCTTATTATAAGAATGAGAAAATAAAGCCTTGGAGGATCAAGCACATAACAGTAAGAAATGACAGAACTGAGATTTGAAACTTAAAATGTTTACTTACTTTACTAAGCCATATTGGGATAATTTTTATTGACTGTTTAAGACAAATGTTGACAAAAAAGAAGGAAAGAAAAAGAAAAGACCTTCCAATGGTGTGTAGGGAATCCTTCACATTTGTTTTTAACTGAGTAGAGCAGAGAAGTAGGTTTACAAGAAATGGGATTCTACATGATTATCATCGTCATCAACACCATTATCCAGAAGCAGTTCTCAAGTTTCCTTTTGCTGAGCCATGCAAGCATTGCACCTTGCAAATGTAAAAAAAGCTGTATCAGTTTGCCTGGTAGTAATAATGGACTTGGTAATTGGATTTTAAAAAATAAAAACACTGCAACCACTCTCAGGGTACCTGACAAAATCCCACCCCTGAGGCTGTTTCTCGCTGGTGGTTTTTGGATTAGGTAACAGCCAAGGTGACCTTGATTCTGCTGCTCACAAGCTGCTGTGGGCTTGCAGAATGATAGCAACCCACTCTGTACATACTTTATCTTTCTTCATTGTATGGACTATGAGGAAGTGACTTCTTGCTGTAATTTATGACATTAGGAGGATTTGTAAGAAAATTATTTTTGTCACTGCGGTAATAGTGAATGACAGAACAACTATTATGCTCTAAAGAATATAGCAAGCCAGGTGTGGTGTTGCACACCTGTAATCCCAGAGCTTGGGAGGCTGAGACAGGAGGTTTGCAGGTTCAAGGCCAGCCTTAGCAAATTAGGCCCTCAGCAACTTAGTGAGACCCTGTTTCAAAATAAAAAATAAAATAGGGCTGGAGGTGTAGCTCAGAGACAGAATGTTCCTGGGTTCAATCCCTAATAGATGTGTGTGTGTATATATATATATATATATATATATATATATATATATATATCATGTTATTTGTATTTTCCAATTAGAGTATACATTTTTAACTCCTCAAGGCCACCATTACCCTAGAGCAATTTTATATTCCTCAATATATTTGCATATAATGAACATTTAATTGAGGCAATCATATAATCTATCATTCAATCCTGAATAATTTTCAAGTAAAATGGGGTGTCATTAATAATTTTGCCAGTACTGTGTGCATAAACTATGATTATACCAGGCAAACTGGATGTATGGTCACCCTGTGTCAGTGAATGCTAAAAAAAAACATAAAAATTAATTCTCACTTTATCTGTGAAGCCACAGAGTCAGAGATCTTGTGAAGTGTATTGTGGCTGATGATAAAACCATTGCTCTTCATCCATTATTATATTCTTTATGTTTTTTTTCTTTTAAGAGCAACTCAGTGACAGATATAGAAGGAAAGTAAAGAATAATGTGGGGAAGAAAAACTCAGATAAAAAACAGTAGCTATGTGCTGATCTTTACTTGTTAACCATTTCTTTTACCATCCCCAAAATAGATGTTTTAAAAATGGCACTCTGCTTCAGTTAGAGAGCTTTGTGTTGTTTTTAAGTGTAGTCACTGTAAGTTTCCTAGGTAACCTGCAATATTCAGTGTTCAGGCGCCTTTGATAAGTAAAATGTGTTGAAGGTGCATAGCTAAAAGAAACGGATTTTTTCCTAGATGATTCCAAGATTCATTTAATGTAATTATTTGATCTGAAAATATTAGTTGTCTCAAATTCACTCAACTAAGGTGTCTCTTGTTCCGGACAAAGTATGAGCAGGGATGCAGAATATATAGAGAGGCAGTTAGGGCAGTCTATCCAATGGAAGAGGAAGGAAGCCAAGGGTGGGGGAGAGTCTCAATTGCATCATAATGGAGATACTGAGTTTTAATTTATCACCCATTTGCCTGAATTTTAATGGCATGTTCTTTTTCTAGAAAAGGTAATGAAAGTGTGTTTACAAAGAGCCAGAACGAGTAGTCAGTTTGGTGGAAATACTGGCAAAATTGGTTGATGGAATAGATTTTCCATTTTGTTATATTGACTTGATAGGTATCAGCCAGTGTATTCATAAGAGAATGTCAGAATTTTTTTCTTTTCTCATACATAATAAGAGTCTTATCCCATTACCGGTATTCTTCCCTTTAAACCAATGTCTCAAAAATCACACAAATACGTTAATTTGCTTCTTTGTCTTTCACATGTTTGGGGCAAGATCTTCTAAAGTTCTTGTGTTCTGTGCATGTTTATAGGACTTATTTTAGTCTCATTCCATCTAAGAAAGAGAGTGATAATACAGGAACCAACTTGAAGATGGAAAGGAGAGGATTCCCACATTATTCTTTCAGTAAGCCATTGGAATATGGGCTATCATGTTTCTAATTGTACTTTTTGAAACCATTTTCCTATCCATACATTTTTAAGACATCACTAATTCAATGGATAAGTATTTATCAGTCATCTAGAGCTTAGCTCTTAGCTCACAGAAGGCAGTTATTTTTTACTCACTGGCTAGATAAATGATAGTTCCTAACTAACAATTTGTGTGTGTGCGTCCCAGTTTGTCAAGTGATCTATGAGATGTGGAGTGTAAACCAGAGGTAATGTAGAGTAAGTAAAAACTACTTTTGATGAATTAGGGAAGACTTAGTGGAAATGGTGTTTGAGATGGATATAATGTGAGAACAAATTGGAATAGATTGTGGTCAATCCCAGTGGAATGACAGCATAAACTAAAATATAAATTTAAAACAAATATGGAGTAGGAAATTTGAGGGGCCAGTAAAAAACTCATACTTTAAGAGAAGAGAGGAGAAGGAAAGTGCAATGGTGAGAAGTACTGGAAGAAAGGCAGGAACTAGGTCATGGGGGATCTTTGATGCTGGATGTAGTAGATGGAACTTAGTCAGTAGTGAGTCATAGGAGATTCTCAACTGAGGGAGTTTATGACCTCACTTACATTTAGGAAGATTAATCTTTTGGCAATATATATGATGGATTGAAGTGAGTAGATATTAGAGGCAGGGAAGCTAGTTAGGAAACGATTTCAGTAGTCAAGACAAAATGTAATAAGAGCCTGAATTGGGGCAGTGACAGTAGGACCGTTAAAAAAATATAATGTCAAGAGTATTGAATCTTACCTGAAAGGAGAACAATACCTGAAGCCTAGTGGGCATCCCTGTGTTATTATCAGAAATAAGAAATTCAGGTCTGCATTTGGTAAAATGAGAATGAGCTCATGTAGAGATCTTTATATGTAAACTAAGGGACGGGGTAGGCCACTGGGTTGAGTGAAAGCAGGTCACAGTGATTAATGGAGGCCGTGGCGGTCTAGGCTGTAGTCCTCTGGTTCTTAACCCTGAGAGGACAGCTAGTTAAAACACAGAGTCCTCACATCCAGCATGGAAAGGTATATGTACATCTTGAATGTGCAAAACACAATTCATATTTGTAAGAAAAAAAGTTTTCTTCAAATCTATTCCTCCTTTGTACCCTTTGATCAACAACACCCCGTTCTCTTCCTTTCTACTCTCACATCAAACCCCAGCCTCTTTTAACCACCTTTCTACTTTCTCTTGTTTTCTGTTTTTGTTTGTTTGTTTTTGGTACTGGGGATTGAACCCAGGGGCATTCTACCTTCAAGCTACACCCTACCCTATTTATTTTGAAATAGGGTCTCAATAAGTTGCTGAGGGTCTCCCTAAGTTGCAAGGCTGGCCTTGAACCATCTCCTGTCTGTTCCTACTGTTCTGGCCTCTCCAAAGTGGGATCACAGGCATATCCCACTATTCCCAGCTCATCTTTCTACTATTTCCATAAGTTTGACTTTATTAGTTTCCACATATTAGTGAGATCATGTAGTCTTTGTCTTTCTGTGCCTTGCTTATTTCATTTACATAACACTCTCCAGATTCCTGCAGATGACTACAGTTAATAGTAATGTATTATATATTTAAGAGAGAGAGAGAGTGAGAGCAAATTTTGAGTGTGTCACTTTAAAAATGATAGGTAATGGAGGTGAAGGATATGTTAATTAGTTTGATTTATTTATGCCTCATTATATACATGTATCAACAATAAATGAATGGATCTCAAAACTGTGAGATATATATATATATATATATATATATATATATATATGAATTTTACTCAGCCATAAAGAAGAACAAAGTTAATGGCATTTGTAGGAAAATGGATGGAACTTTGGAATACTATGCTAAATGAGATTAGCCAGTCTCAGAAAGTGAATAGTCATATGTTTCCTCTCATATGTGGAAGCGAGATAGAAATTGGGTAAGAGGTTTAGGGGAGGGAGAAAGGGCGATAGAGACGTTATGAAGGTAACAGTTTAAATCATAATATATATGTACACATGAAATTATCAATACTAATCTCTATGACGTGTATGGGGAAGGGGAGGGAAGGGTGGGAGAGGTGTGGGACCCAGAGGGAAGCACACCATGTGTTGTTGGCATGTATATTCCTACCACTTTCTATCTCAGTGCACCAATAAAAGTATAAAAAAATCACATTTTACCTTATAAATGCATACAATTATAATTTGCCAATCAAAAATTTTTCAAAAACAGTTTTCTGAACCCCATTCCCAGTGTTTATATTTGTGCAGGGCATAATGTGTCATCATAAAGTGCCTGTCGAACATATTCCAAGGCGATGTTGGTGTCACTAGTCAACATCTTTGAGAACTTCTACTACTCTGCTGTCCCTAGGGATCACATGAGGCCTGATGAGCCTTAAAGCATACCAATTCCTCAAACCACATCTATTAAAACATTTCTGAGGGTGGCTTTTTCTAAAAAGCTCCTCAGATGATCTGATGGGCAGCCAGATTGAAAAACGTTACCAGGACTTCTGATATTTATGAAGTTAAAGATCTTGATTTGGACATTGTGTTGTCTAAATAAGGAAATTCCAAGTCAGCCAGTTCATCAGCTACATGACAGAGCAACTTCTAGCTTAAGGACACAGTAAGCAGCAGAAATGTGGGGCCAGGATCTGGAATATAAGTTTGGATGATGGCCAAAGATCTAGATATGTATCTGTAGCTCAATAAATTTGGAGCAAATCAAGCTACCAAAAAAAGCCACAAAGTTTGATACCGTCAAAATAGGATGGTGTGTGTGTGTGTGTGTGTGTGTGTGTGTGTGTGTATGTGTGTGTGTGTGTGTGTGTTACTGAGGATTGAACCCAGGGGTGTTCTACCTCCAAGCTACACCCCCAGCCCTATTTTATTTTTTATTTTGAAACAGGGTCTTACTAGGTTGTTAAGGGTCTTGCTAAGTTGCTGAGGCTGGCCGCAAACCTAAGATCCTCCTGTTTCAGCCTCCCAAGTACTGGGGTTACAGGTGTGTGCCACCACACCCAGCTAGGATGGTTATCTTTAAATGTTGTTCCTCTTTTCTACCTCTTCCCATTTTTATGAATTATATCATCCATATTAAGTGGCCCCAAAGATGGCAGTATCTCCTGATAATTTATTCCCCATATGCCACAAATATGCTCCAACAAGATGAATCCCAATTTAGTGTATCCCATTTCTCTATAAAATTTTCATTGTTTTTAGTCAATCAGTATAATTCCCTGACAGAATATTAATAAGAACTCATTAATATGTCATAATTTGTGGATTATTGGTAGAAGTAACTAGCCTTTGAGCCTTTTAAGTTTTAAATAGAACTAGCTACATTGTGTGTGATTTAAAAACTGTTTAAACCAAAGCAATTTTTTTAAAAAATCTTCAAATTTGACTTTTCATATTTTTATTTTAAAATATTAAACATTATCAATTATTCATAAAACTACTTTTTAAATGATTGCAAAGAGATGTGGGTAGTAATCAAACATGCGTACAGATATTGTACAGCTCCATGTGTATTCTATGATTTCTTTTTCTTTCCACTACTAATAGAGAGCCCAGAGTTCTAGTCAAATCCCAGCGCCTGCTTCCTCCCTTGAACAGGATCCTTTGTTTTGGATTGATGTTGATGACTAGCTGGTACTAGCTGGTGACTATGTAGTACCAAATTAAAACAACTTGAGAAGAATATGGAAAAAGTAATTCTTGAGTTTAGAAATAATGTCAGCAACAGCAGCACCTGTGGTCTCAGGCAGGTTTATGTGCATATTAACTCATCCTCAAACCAAGCCTATGGAAGAGGTACTTTGATCATCTTTAAGGGATGAGGGATCTGAGGCCTAGAGTGCTTAAATGACTTGCTCAGTGTCTGGAAGTGAGTAGGAGAAGGATGGGGATTTGAAGCCAAGTTTATCTGATTCAAAGCAAAAGTTGTTCACCATTGTCCTCCTGTAAACTTAACGTATAGCAAGTAGCACTCAGTAAACATGTTTTCCTTGCCACACAAACTATAAAGTAAAACAAACACGATGGAAATATCAAGTGATCTGCTTCAGTTTATATTCAATTATTAAGACACATAGCACCCAGTGAAATCAGAGAAAAAAATAGTGTGAAATGAAGTGATAGGGTTGGAAACCATGGTATAAATCTGTGTCTTCCATGCTCTCTGTAGTAGGTGAAACAAATAACTGTATTTCCCTGCGCCGCAGTGTCTCACCTCAAAATGATGGTTCTGAAGATTCTTTTAAGATCAACAATCTAGTGAACTAAACTTGATTTCTAAGATAAGATGGCAAAGGGACAAAAGAATTAGCTGGAGATTATTTTCTACCCTATTGTTTCCTAGAAAAATTTATTTTCTTTATATGCATTTTTTATAGGAGAAGTTTCTGACAATCTGGCATTTTTTTTTTTTTTTTTTGCGATACCAGGGATTGAACCCAGGGGAGTTCTACCTCCACGCTACACCCCCAGCCCTATTTTTTTATACTTTATTTTGAAACCGGGTCTCACGAAGTTGCGGAGGGCCTCACTAGGTAGAGAGAGAGAGAGAGAGAGAGAGAGAAAGAGAAAGAGAGAGCTGAGGCTGGCCGCGAACCCAGATCCTCTGGTCTCCGCCTCCCAAAGTACTGGGATTACAAACGTGCACCACCATGCCCGACACGATCTGGCATTTTAAAGGTATTGTTTATTATAGGATAGGATTTTTATTTAAAAGGAAATAAAGGTTTTTAAAAATATATGTAAATAGTACAGTACATATTGCACTTTCTGGAACAATGTACAAATTCATTTACTTTCCATGCAAGAGGGAGCCTGTTTGGCATTTTAGACTAAGAGCTGGGAAAACAATTTCCATCTTATTGTTCAAGACAATGGATAGTAAAACAGGGATGATTGGGGTTGGCAAAGAATACCCTCCATTACCTGAGTGGGTAGATAACAAATGGCTTGATGTGACACTGCCCAATTTATAAGATATTCAGGTTAAGAGTAATTTGGGAATAGTTCTTTGTGCCTGGAAAGAAAAAGAGTCACTTGGAGGTATGTAAATGGGAAGAAATAAATTAGAGATTTTATGTAGAAAAAAATTAGGGTTATCTGTCACAGAATATAACAATACACTGCGACGTCTTTGTAACAATGGTCTGGAAATTGGTTTTTGAGAGGAAAGTAAATTTCCCTAAACTTCCTCTGAATCTGAGCTTTTTGTGGACTCTATTCCTGAGTTCCAGCAAGGTGCCTTATACACAGTAGAAACTCAAATGCTTATACAATAAATTAATCATCACTGTATCCAACACTTTAATACTGATAAGAAAGTAGAATCCATATAGCAGAGGGCAGCAAAATCAGGAATAAGTCTTAAAATTAAGTTCCATGAGGCATGGTTTAAAAAATCTGGGAGAGTTATATGAGGTTCACAGGGAAACTAGAATGCTGTTTTTGTGTAGCCAAATAATTATGATACATTAAATAAATGGATTTGTTTGGATTGCTCCAAGAAACAATTGGCAGAAGCCCTTTTAGAGAGGAAAAAGATTTTGGAGGAAATAAGGCAGAGCAATCCAAGCTGTCCAGAGATGGCTCTGGGCTGTTGGACGGGGCAGCAAGAGTTCCATAATTGGAGAACTGCTAAGAGAGAATAGATAGCAAACTGGAGCATTGTGAAGTGGTTTTCAGCATTACATAGTCTTGTATTTATCATTTGTGTTTGTTTGTTTTTATTCTTTTCATACACTTTTATTGGTGCATTTGTAATTATGCATCATACTAGGTACAGAGTGATAGAAGCACACGTGCACACAGCACTTGCTGTGTTTCCCTCTGGACCCCACCTGGCTCCCTCCACCTCCCCATACGTGCCATTGAGATTGGTGTTGATAATTCTGTATATGTACATAGCATTATTTGAACAATTCCCTTTATCAAATTCCCCCCCTTAATTCCCTTTCACTATTTTACTGGAATCTCTCCTCATTTATCTGAAATCTGTTTTGTTTCCCAATTTCTCTCTAGCTTCCACATATGAGAGAAAACATATACTGCCCTTCACTTTCTGAGACTGGCTAAGGCCCATATAACTCTGAGTCAGGCACTAAAATTTAGGGTCCTATGCTATGGGTAATGAGCAGTGAGTAAACTCTTAATTGAAGAAGCATAGTTCCTCTAATGAACTATGGCCATGGAGTCCCATCAATTGCAATGCTAAGTGCTTACAACTTGTAGTATGGGGCAAGGGTAGGAAATATTTTGGTAAATTGCTGGAGGATGTGGCATCTCTCTCCTCTTCATCACTGGGCTCAGGAAAACAGACTCAGAAGGAGATTAGTATGCAGGGTGGGCTTCTCAGAGAATGAAAATGGGAAATCCAAGGGGAGTGAAGTAAGGGAAGCAGGGATGAGAAGAGGGAGCTGGTGAGCTAAAAGGACTTTTTGATGGGAGGCTCAGCTGTTCAAACCCACAAGGAATTCCAAAGATCAAATGATAATTTAGAGCCCTCCTGAGCTGGGGTGGACAGAATGAGCCTCTGCACCTCCAGATAGGTTGGGCCTTGTTCACCGAAGAGGCCGTGACCTTGGTATGGCAGCTGTCCTAAGCAGATCTTTGGGAAGTTGAAAACATGAAGAATTTCTGCCAGCCATGCTCCCAGCATCTGACAAGTAAGTATTCCATTCTGCAGGGAGGATCTGGGTTACACATGATGGCATCCACAACCCATCTCTTCATGTAACTAACTTCAAACTGGCAAGTGTTATTCCTTACAGAATGAAACTTCCAAATATCATTCCTCTCCAGCCATTCCTATGTGGCCACAGCTGTTCATGCTATTTAATTTTGTTCTAGTGTTGATATTTAATACAGCTGTTGGCCATTGACCTGTCTGTAAGCTGGTTAATTTAATCATGCTTATGATTTGACATTTTTAAAGAGTTTTAACAAGCCAATTGCCAACTCCTCTTACTAGCATTGTTTTTCACACTTGTGTAAGTTGCTCAATCATGACAACCCAAAGTACTTGGAAACAGGGGAATATGACTGCAGTAGAAGCCAGTCTCTAGTGAGAGCTCTGTTTTCCACGGTTACTGCAGACCCATGCGGAGAGTCTGATGATGTTGACCTGTGCTGTCACTTCCCCTCAGCCCAGATCTTCCTTTGGCAAAAACATTTGACAGCACAATTACCGCCCCTCAAAAAAAAAAAAAAAGCATTTGCAAGTAAGAGAGGGAAAGCACACCAAAATTTGTGGAAGAAAAGTTATTGTGCTTACTCATATTCACTGGTATCTTTATCATTTCTTACTTTAATTCTGGGTTAATTCACTGATCATAAATGGGAGTCTTGGAAAAATGTCTTGACTTTTCTGACCCCTTAATTTCCTCATCAATAAAATGAGCATATCATTGATCTCATGTAGTTATTGGGAAGAATATAAGCAAGTGAATTAGTAAACATTTGTGAAGCCTGATTCACTATCACGCAAGCGCTTCATCAATATTACAGTGCCCATCTCCACTGAAGAAGAGGCATCCTGCCAATTAAGAACTGACCTAAGTAAAAGTTTAGCAGTCTAGTGGAAAACAGTATCTGTGGAAGGAGATAAGCCACTCCCTTTCCTTGGCTTAGATTTGCTTGCAGGAAGTCCCCAAAGCTGGGCTCAGTTGGTAGAGACTGGGCCAAACCCACTCACAGACCCAGGGCCACAGCTTCCACAATCCATGACACTGGATTCTGCTTTGGGATAAATGGACCATGAAGACTGAGAGACAACACAGTCCAATTAAACAGGGTACAGTTTAATTACATCTCACGTGGCCTCTGAGTGTAGCGTGAGTTGTATTTGTCTTATCTGTGAGCCACAAAGAGACACAGTTTTTGTGATTCTTGTTGTATTTGGCTAGTCAATTCTTTGAAACATAAAACCCTTTAATAATATGTGCTATAACTTTTTTAGATGAGACAGTTAAAATGTGGTCAAATGAGAGTGAGGCTTGGCCTACCATCTAGTCCTGCCCCCTTTCACGCTGATCTTGGGTAAGTCACTTGAAAACTCTCCTGGATGACTAAACTTGCATAATGACACTTGGAAATGGCTGTGCAAAGGAAACGAGATGCACACATTTATAAATGAGGAAACAAAATGAGATGAGCTGTTGTACAATATGAGCTTAATTCATGTCAGGGAATATTCTGATCGGACATGGAGTTCCAAACATGTACAAAGTGTTCCCTTTTCAAAGGGTGATTCCTGCACTTACTTATCCAGGGCTCCCCACTGAATACAAAGGCAGCTTCCAGAAAAAGAGTAGGAGGCACGCTTTCAGATAACCAGGACTTAAAAATAGGCAGATGTCCCCTGCCTGCAGCTTCTCTGGCTCTGGCTCACTGGGACAGTGGTGCTTGCAAGGAAGAAGAGAGAATGACAGCGTGTGGCATTTCCTTGCCTAGAAGGACAGGGGCATTCTGTGGAACCCTCTAGTGCAGAACATTCGACATTGATTAAGGATTGGCACATCATATCTTGACAAGTTATGCTGGAGGAAGAACATAGACAAAGACTGTTGGTCCCATACCCTTCTGGAACTGGCATAAGACAGACAGCTCTGACGAGGGGTTGCCACTGCAGACAAGACATTGCTTTTGTGCAAATTCCTCTTTATATTACATGGTGTTCATGCTAACCATCTCATCCCCACAAAAGCTCAAGGGCTAGCTTTTAAAATCATTAACAGGAACTACTAGGTTATCTAATTTTTTAAACTGCCCATTTCTATGTATTTTTATGTTGAGAAGAGAATACAAAGGGGGAGATACTTAGTCTCCACGATGCTAAAGAGGAGGCACATTATTTATGACTTTTAAATGACAAATCCTGAAACTGCTTTGAATCTAGGCAGGATAAAAGGTTGATATTAAATGTGACCTTTGAATTTAATGGCCTTGAGCAGAAACCTTGGTTTTGGCGGTGCAAATTGTTCTGTAAATTATTGGCCCTGTTTACTGCATTTTTCAAGCAGCTTGGTAGAGGGGGCAGGTGGACAACAGCAAAAAAAAAAAAAAATTCTTACTGTCTTTGAAATAACAAATTGTTTGAACTTAACCATTCTTCTCCCCAGTTTTATATCATGTTTACATACATTTTTTTCTGGAACGTAACCACCTGGATTAAATCAGATCTTGACATTTCATGGAAAATCCCTTCTCGACTCAGATCCTCAGTTTTCACATCTGTAAAATGACATTATTGGTATACCTGAGCAATAGAGTTGTTTCCAGTTCTGAATCTTGACTCTCTGACCTCCTGTTTTTATTGTCAGTGAAGGAGTAACTTATTCACGACAACAGCACAGCAACTTGTGGCCGAATAAGTGCTGCAAAAAGCAGCAACTTCTGGGGGATCTCAGTATTTAAAGGTAGACCCTGCTGTGCACGTCTCTACAAATGACAGTGTTGCAACACAGAGAGGATGCATTTACAAAATAAGTTGGGCAAAACAGAAGTTAAGTTGAAAATACACGTTGCCGGAATCGCACAATGGGTTATTTGGAGGAGCACTGTAGGCTGCTTAATGTTCCTGGATTTAATGTGGGAAGACTTCACTTGTAACAAGAGTTGAAACTTTTGTGTTTTCCTATTTCTTCTAAAATACACAATTATGTAGGGTTTATTATGTTCTTTGGAAAGGAAGAAGAAAAGCGATTCTGTGTTGTTACTTTTTTGAAAGCACTTAGAAATTACCATGCAGTAAATCTTATACTTTCTTTAGAATTTCTTTTTAAAGAAGATTCTGTGGTATCACAAACTGTCATTGATTTTCTATGTCCAGAATTGATCTTTTGTCCCAAACATGTTAAATCCAATGCCTCTTCCTTTTCAGTTAATGGCAACTCTACCCTTCCAATTGCTTAAAAACATGAATAAGCCATGGTAAGAGTGTTGAACTCATTTGTGACTCCTCTCTTTTTTCATACCCCTCATAGGAAATTCTCACAGCTCTGTTTTTTCAAGTATGTGCATGTTCCTAACCACTTCTCACCACGTCTACAGTTCCCATTCCAAACCAAGCTCTCAGCATTTGTCCTCTGAAATATTCTAATACCTTCCTAACTGTTCTCCCAGCTTCCACTATTGCCTCCTTAGAAGATAATCTAAACAGCAGCCAGGTGTGATGGTGCACACCTATAATCCCAGTACTTGGGAGGCTGAGACAGGAGGATTGCAGGTTTGAGGCCAGCCTTAGTAACTTAGTGAGACACTGTTTCAAAATAAAAAATAAAACAGGGTGGGGTATAGCTCAGAGGTAAAATGTCTCTGGGTTCAATCCCCAGCACCACAAAACGAACAAACAAACAAACAAACAAACAACAACAAAAACCAGCAGCCAGAATCTCCTTTCAAAATATATGTGATCTCATGCCATGCTTCTACTTTAAATCCTACAATCCCTCCTTGTTTTGCTAAAATAAGCAAAATTTTGCCGGGCGTGGTGGCGCACGCTTGTAATCCCAGTACTTGGGAGGCGGAGACCGGAGGATCCGGGTTTGTGGCCAGCCTCAGCTACTTAGTGAGGCCCTCCACAGCTTCGTGAAACCCAGTTTCAAACTAAAAAGTATAAAAAAAAATAGGGCCAGGGATGTAGCTCGGAAGTAAAACGCCCCTGGGTTCAATCCCTGGTACCGCAAAATAAATAAATAAATAAATAAAATAAAATAAGCAAAATTTTACAGTTTTTGCAGGATCTAATTCGTCACTACTTTTCTAAACTGATCTCTTTATTACTCTTCTCTTTTCTTACTTCTCTCCAGACAACTGGCCTCACCATTTGTATTTGGTCTCATCTACGTTGATTAATTTATGAACTTACTAAAATTGACCCATCACCTCCCTCACATATTCAAACACCTTGCTCCCATTTATTTATTTATTTATTTATTTATTTTTGCGGTGCCGGGGATTGAACCCAGGGGCGTTCTACCTCCGTGCTACACCCCTGGCCCTATTTTTTATACTTTATTTTGAAACCGGGTCTCACGAAGTTGTGGAGGGCCTCACTAAGGAGAGAGACAGGGAGAGCTGAGGCTGGCCGTGAACCTGGATCCTCCGGTCTCTGCCTCCCAAAGTACTGGGATTATAAGTGTGCGCCACCACGCCCGGCCTTGCTCCCATTTATATGTTTAAATAGCACTTATCTTCTCCAATGCAATATTTATTTCATTGATTATGTCCCCTCTACTTTCTGATAGAATGCAAACTGCATGAAAATAGAGATTTTTATCTCGGTGCCTTGTTATGCTCCCATATGTAAGAAAGCACCTCGTTCAGAGATAATGGGCAGTAATAATTTTGTTAAGTCTATTTTGATATTGAAGTCAAGCAGAAGTACTACAATTGTCATTTATGCTCAAACTCCTAAAGTCCTAGGTGGCTTTGTAACTGTCCAATCTTCCATCTGCAGCCTGTAATGCTTACTTTTCCAGATTTTATTAACATAAAATTATACATGGTAATACCTCTCTTAAGCTCTACTCAAAGTCTCTTAAATTGACAAGTCTTTCTACTCCTATGGGCACATAAACTACTCCTAGCTATATGTGACCACAAATTCTTTGGCTTTTTCTGGTTTTTTTTTTTTTTTTTGGTAGTGTTTTGTTATCACCCATCCCCCCAGCCTTGGGGAGTTTCTTCTCACACACAAGCATGTCAGTATCCCAATAATTATGGAGCTCTGCATAAATGGTTTTCTCCCTTCTTTCTGATACTGTGCTCCATAAATTCTAGCCACCTTGGCTCCCTAAACTCCAATTTCCCTTTCTTCAAATCAGTGTGTCTCATGAGCTATTTGGGTTCTTTCTGTGCTACTTCCTAGAAATTTCCTTCAGGGCCATACACACCATATTTCTTTCCCTTATGTCTAGTATCACAGTTGTTCACTGCATGTTTCCAATGTCTGAAAACCATTGTTTCATATACATCTAGTGTTCATATGAACTATAAATATATATAGTGTTGTTTTGGGTTGTTTAAAGTGGGAAGGTAAATCTAGCCACTTTTTCCAATAGTGCCAAAAGAGGGGGGGGGGGATGCAAGTGAAAAACTACTGAAGCTAAACCTTTTTTTTTCTTTTTTCTTTAAACAAAAGAGCATATGAATGAGTCAGGGAATGAATGGCATATGACAATATGACTAATTTGCATGTGTAGAAACTGCAAATTAGCAACAAGAAAGCAATGAATTTTAAGTTAAAAGGGTTTGATATCTGGCTCCACCAACTGTAATCGCTTGACCTTGAGCAGGTCATGCTGAGCCTTAATTTCATCGTCCGTTTACATGAAATGGAGGTGCTGCTGCTTTATCACAGACTTCCATCAGGGATTAAATGTGGTCATGGATATAAGAATTCTTATCTTTAAAACTGTACACTTCTATAAGAGGATATTCTTATTTACATCATTGCTATCTGTCTAGCTAGAAAATTCAGAATGATAGATTTCTTCTTAATTTGTCTTGGGCATGTTTATCCTCATAACTTTTGTAGACAAAACTACATTTTCTTTTGATACAACCTGTGTCAGTTAAGATTAATCTTCACTTTAATATAATAAAGATTTGGGATGCTAGTTGTTTAAACAAGATAGAAGCTTACGTCTATGCTACAGAGCGGTGCATACTGCAAACGTAGCACAGAATTTCCAGAGGACATTGAGGACCAGGTTTCCGTTCTTTTGCATTTCCATCATCAGTGACAGCTTTCATCACCTCTTGGTTCATCACATCCACACTCACAGATGATGGCAGCAGGTGGAAGTGGCAGGGAAAACAAAAAAAGGTTTTTCTCCAAGTCAAATCAGCTCATTTTAATCCACTTTTCGGAATCATCCATAATATACCCTTGCTTATATCATATTAATCCAGATTTAGTCATATGACTACAGATAGCCACAAGGAAGTCTGGTAAATGTTGTCTTTTATATTTTTCATTAATTTACTTATATAAAATAAGTGTTTTATTATCAAACACATAAGAAAATAAGAGAGCATGCTAAAAGGCAAATTTTAGTTTCTGCCATAAACCTTTTCTTTATGAACAAAGGGTTCTCCAAACCACTTAGATGGAAGGTATTTTATGAAGTATACTGTATACTTATACTGTGTGTATGCACAATGAGACATTCATAGACAGAAGCTAGGTTAGATACCTGTCATATGGCAACTGATGAGCATTGGACTCAAATTGAAATTTGTCTCTTTCCAAAAAGTATCTGTCATTTGCTTCTAGTAAGGATAGTTACCAAATCTGAAAGCATTCCCTTAAGGCAGCTCCTAATAGTGTTGTTTTGTTGGTTTGCTTTTTAGAATTGAAATTTCACATTTATTTGTATTTTGGAAATGACCCTGTTGATACAAATGGTAAATCTTTGTGAAGAAAATCTATTCACAATAAAATTCATATCAGTGAAATCTCATGACACCATAACAGCATTTGTTTCATAAGTTGTATCCAAGTTCAAACTCTATTTTCAAATCTAAGTAGCAGTGGACAGAATTCATCTGATGACTAATTGTAGATAGAAACAATTAACATGAAACTATGCATTATATTCATAAAGACAATGAAGAAACTCCACAGCTATATTTCCAGATATGTATGTTAACCTGACTATTCATATTGTCACTCACACTTATCCCCAGTATCATCTTGAGCTATTGTGATTGAAATTTGTGAAATACAGTCTGGAATATCACAATACATTCTTCTATTCTCCTTTCTGTAAATTACATCTCAACACTTTTGTAAACCAAATTCCTGTTATCACTGATAAATAAATTCAGAAATATTTTATTTTCATTCCATGTGATGACTTTTAATAAAAAACTCTTGAGAGTGCATCTTTAAAATATTCTCAACTCCCCCACCCCATCAAGTAGCTAATGAGCTGTAAAGGGATGCCTAAATGCACTAAGAAATTTGCTATTTAAAGGAACTCTGGAATCCTAAAATGAATCCTTTTGTAAAGCAAAGAATGCCTCGCAGTAGAAATAATCACCCTGTAATTTATCCAGCTCTGAGTGGGATTTTCCTCTGGTTTGCTTTGTGAGTATGGCTTGCGTTTGATATCCTGCAGGCACCTCAACCTCAGAGTGTCTAAAATGGTGGCAGGGAGCCCAGTGAGGAGGCTGTTGCTGTAAGTCTTGACATGTTTCTCTGGACTTTAATTCATCAGCCACTCTGATGCCAGGAAAATATTTCCTGAAAAACAAATCCACTCATTTCCCTGCCTGCTCAAAACCTCTGCTGGATCCCCGTTGCGGATCCTCATCCTCTGCTGGACGTACGCCAAGCCCTTTAGCACGGCATTGATGGCCCTTCACATTTTGGCCCCAGCAGCTTTTCCAGCAACATTTCCTGATATTTCCCCCTACGTGCCATATGCTCCAGCCACACTTCACTTCTCCCCACTCTCCAAATATAGCGAGCATTTCATACTTCTCTGCATTTGCCTTTGGCTATGCCTGGATTGTTCTGTGTCAACACCTTTTGTACCTGAAGAATTCCTTTTGCAAGCTTCAGCTGAAACCTCACTGCCCCAGCTCCCCAAGTAAAATCAGTCATCTGCCTCTTTATCCCCACAGCAATCTGCTCATATCTGAATGTGGTCATAACACTTTATTGTAATTATCTTTATGTCTGGCTCTATGACTAGCCTTTAAGTTTAGGAGCCATGACATTACAATCTTTCTCTGTTGGGAGTGGGTAACATTTGCATGTTTACTAAATCCAGATTCTATATACTTTACAAATAATATACCACTAACTCTCCTCAATAAAACTATGAATATCATTTCCATTTCATTGATGAATGAATGGATGTTCAAAGATACAAAATAACTTTCTCAAGACTAACCTGCCACTAAAGCTTAGTGTCTGGATTTTAACCCATGTCTGATGCCAAAGTGTAGATGTATTTTTCCAAATATAACATGCTTTCTCCTCAGGACTTAGCACAATTCTATTATTCTCTAACCACATGGTCCACTTTAGCATAAACCTTTAACCTCAGATATGATTTCAGGCTCTCATTCTTCCCTTTTGCAGACTAGAGCTATAATCCTTAGCTGTGTAGAATGGAAGAGAAGGTTTGGTAAGGATTTTCCTCCTATTGCTTCTTCTGGGTTGTCTCAAACATCATTCTTACTGCCTTAATCCAAAACTGACCACACAACTTAAAGGAAGGAAAATGTATTTCCTCACAGTTTTTGGAGATTTCAGAGGTTCAATCCATGTCACACTGGGTCTGTGGAGCTCAGGGCAAGGCAACAGGAAACAGAGAGAGGGGGAGTACAGTGCTTTGCTCTCATATCATGTAGGCCCAAAGCAAGAGAGAGCAAGTGAGCAAGGGGATTCAAAGACAAAAGCACAGTCCCTAAGGGCATACCTCCAGGTACCCACCTTCTCTAGCCACACCCCACCTGCCTAGGTTACCATCCAGTAAATCCATTGCAACCCTCATGACTTAATTATATCAACTCTGAACATTAATGCATGAGATATTTGGGGGGCATTCTATATCTAACTGTAATATGGGCATTAAAGACTTTAGTTTTTTAGGAAAGAAAAAAGGATAGAGAAGGCAGAGATCTCCTTATATGATTAAACACATGAAAATAGTAGAGTGATGCCCATGGCATTGTTCTGGAATAGCCTGGTTCTGTCTGCTGCTAGAGATTCAGGTGATATAAAACTCTTCATATAAGTAATTTACATTATTTAAAGTGATAGAGTGATGTTCAACTTCCTGGGACCCTCTGTTGCAAAGGACCCTCTCAGAGGGGCAGCTGTGTCTCAAATGACCCCACCAATGGTACACTGTAATAATACTTCCTCTGGCGGGTGATCCCATTTTTTTCTCCACAGCCAACTGAATCTTTAACATGCAGAGTCACCAGGAATCCAGAGGTCTTTTTTTGTGCCTTTCCAGGGATGTAGAGACTAGAATACAGTAAGTGTCAGCCCCTCTTCTTCCAAGCACACTAGATCATGGCAGTGCCTCCTCCAAAGCTGATTGTGGAAAGCAACCTGATTTCCACATCTCTTCATTGGAAATGGACACCATTTTCTACATTACCATAAGCCCAGGACTGAAGGAGGCACAAGTCACACTCTTATAAGAGCTTCTTAATCATTGCCTACTCCAGCTACACAGCTACATTATCAGAGCAGGACTATTGATCTACTCAATTTAGCAAGCATACAGTCAGAGAATAAAATGCTAGTCTGTCCTGGGCAGGAACTCAAGTTTTATAAGTGTTACTCTTGGAACCTCCCTCATGTGGCTTCAGAGAGGGGGGGTACTTTCCATTTCCACAAGAAATAGAAGTGGATTTATTGAGCATCACATTCATCAAAATACCTAGCTCCAAGGAAACCTCCTCTCATCTCTAAGCCTTTTCTTATACTAACTTGGAAGTAAGAGGTAGTGGTAGTATAGTGGTAAACCTTCCACCTTTTAGTGAGCACTGCAAAGGGCATGTGGCTCTAATTCTAGGAAACTTATTTAGAATTGGGGGTGCTTATTTAGATCTTGGATTTAGCTTCAATTCTGAAACCATACAAAAATCTACTTAAAAACCTATTGCATTCAGAGGTTTTCGAAATTAGGTTAAATTAATCATTTTTCTAAAGATCATCATAATTAGCCTTCCCCAAAGATAATACAAGAAACTTCTTCCTGCCAGTACTCGCTCTTAGGCTGCATTACATTAGGAGGAAGGAGCAGTCTAAGCAGAGTAGAAGGCTAATAGCCATCCCTTCTAACCAAGAGAAACACAGGGATAATGAGGTGAAGATCTATGTGCTTCTTCCGAGGAGTGCTGGCGGGCATACCAATGCAAAGTGGAAGGAAGGAGAACCCTGACCTGATGGTGCATGGGTGAATGGCAACATAGCTTGGCTTCACATGTGATTCAAAGACAGTGTACTTTTTTTTTTTTTGTAGTACCGGGGATTGAACCCAGGGGTGTTCTACCTCCATGCTACACCCCCGGCCCTATTTTTTATACTTTATTTTGAAACCGGGTCTCACAAAGTTGCGGAGGGCCTCACTAAGTAGAGAGAGAGAGACAGAGAGAGAGAGAGAGAGAGCGAGCTGAGGCTGGCCTCAAACCCTCCGGTTCGGATCCTCCGGACTCTGCCTCCCAAAGTACTGGGATTACAAGCGTGCGCCACCACGCCCGGCAGACAGTGTATTTTTCTGACTAAAACATAGCCCTTCACAACTCTAGCTCAAGAAAAGCGTGAGGAATCACAAAGCTGCATTACCCAGCACAGTAGGCCCTGAAACTAGACACACGAGGCTATTTAAATAAAATTATTTATTCAGTCCTAATTCTTATAGCCATATGTTTTTGTGGCCACTGTGCTAGACTATGAAGACATAGAGCATTTCCATCAATATAGAAAGTTCCATCAGATAGCTTTGCTTGCTAAGACTCTTACTTGCTCTGTGATAAGGACAATAGAATTCTCCTTCCTCTCTGTATACAGACATGCCTAGTATGGGGTTAAAAGGTGAGCCAGGGTTGACACAGATTAATGGAGGCCTTTTCAAGGTTTTATTTTTTTCCCCAATTAAGTTTTTGGATAACTTTTGCCTGACTCAACTAATTAGTGAAAATTTTCATCTATCACTGGTTGGTAATTTGAATCAAATAATCATAAAAAATAAGTAACAATTTTTTTTTTATTATTTGATGAATTGATCAAATCAGTTGACTAACATAACTAATTCTTTTTGGCTACATGAAACCCTGGCTCTTATTTCTTACTAATGCAATCAATTAGCTATGCACCTGTAATCCCAGTACTTGGGAGGCTGAGACAGGTTCTAGGCCAGCCTCAATGACTTAGACCCTGTTTCAAACTAAAATATAAAACCCAACTAAACTAAAACCCAACCCTGTTTCAAACTAAAATATAAAATAGGGCTGGAGGTATAGCTCAGAGGTAGAACATCCCTGGGTTTAATCCCCAGTACCTCCCCCCTATAAAATAAAAGGAAATGCAATAATTTGGACTCAAGGAAGCCTCAGAAAATTCTAGGATTAAAATCACAGTTAATCATGTAAGCTGATTTATTTATTAAAATGTTTAAACTATTTCAAAGGCAACATGTTTCCTTAGGCATATAGACAATGGGATATTTGCACAAAAATTAATGTGGTCTTCCAAATCTTAATTTTGTTGACACTTTTCAGTAAAGCTGTGCAAATGAATGAAAATGAAGGTGAAGCTCATTAGTCAATTTCACATAATTCTAATTACTTTTAAGTAGAGAAGATCTCATTTAGAAAGATAATTAAGCTAGGTCAAGGTGAAAAACAGGTTATCAGTTCAATCCCCAGCACCAAAAAAAAAAAAGGTTATAGGACAAATGCATATAAAAAGTAATAACTTATTAGGAAAGAAAACCCCCAATTAATCCTATCAGTCACCTAGACCTTAGGAAAACATTAATTTTAGTCTAGTTCACATGTGTACATGTGCATACACACATAAATATATACTGTTTTTAAATAAAATGGTTTTCTAAAAAATCCAAATATCTGTTTTAACTAGTCTTTTTCCCCCAATACATGGACCGATTTTTTAAATAACTAATCACATAAAATGTTTTAGCTGTTGGTGGAATTGCAAATTAGTGCAACCGCTTTGGAAAACAGTGTGGAGGATCCTCAGAAGAATGGGAATAAACCTACCGTATGACCCAGCAATACCACTTCTAGGCATCTACCCCAAAGAACTAAAACCCAACTACCAGATTAATGCATATGTATCTATGTTTATAGCTGCACAATTCACAATTGCCAAACTTTGGAACCAGCCAAGGTGTCCATCAACAGATGAATGGATCACAAAACTATGGGATATGTACACAATGGAATTTTAGGCAGCCACAAAGAAGAACAAAATCACATCATTTGCAGGGAAATGGAGAGAACTAGAGAACGTCATGCTAAGAGACATTAGTAAGTCACTAAGAGTAAAAAATCGGATGTTCCCCCTAATCTGTGGGAGCTAGATAGAATGGGACTTAGAAGGGACTTAGAAGGGAAGAAGAAGAAATCTTTAGATGGACAAAGAAGGTGACCTAACTGAGGGAGTTGGGAGAGGGGTGGAGGGAAACACACTATAGCACATGATGTACATACACAAACCTATAAGACTCAATCACTATCCAGAGCATGAAAGGGAGGGAAGGGGGAGGAAATAGGGTGGGATTGGAGGGAGGGCTAAATGTGCAATGTGTGCATGTATGATGCTCATACCCTGACATATATCAAAATGTATAATTACAATGCACCAATAAATGAACATAAAAAATAAAAAGTAGAAAGTTATCATTCTGGGATAAAATTAATCATCTCTAAAATTAAAAAATAGATAAATATTCATTATTTGGGGGAAGGCTGTGATTAAACAATATTTTAATTTCAAAAAAATGTTTTAGCAATGTATATGCACCATTAAGCACCATTTAGCAGGTTTTCATTCCTATTTTTCTTTATTTATAGAGGAAGCACTGGTAATATATAAGATAAATATAGAATAATCCTAAATTCTTAACCTTGTTTTTTCAGCCTTTTTTTTTATCAGCTTCACATTGATAGCTCATCATGTTATAGCACTTTTTAACTTCCAATAGCCTTGTCATATACATTATCACTTGTATTCCTCTAAGTAGGTGAGTTTTAGTTATTAGTATGCCCAACTTGCTTCTGATAGCACACATAGTTCAAGCAGTGTAGAGTCCCAAACTCACATAGGCAGAACGATGTCGCTCCCATAACTATATTCCTCCCATCTACATTCCTCTAATGTGGCCTTTCTGCTACTTCCAAGACATGAGGCAAAATGAAATATTTTCTTGATTTTTCCTATGAATTCAAGAAACCTATTGTCAACAACAAAATTACAATTTCCTAGGCTGAGAATATAGCTCTTTTGCCTAGCATGTGTGAAGCCCTGGATTCAATCCCCAGCACCATAATTAAAAACTAGAAGAAAAATTAAAATCTCCCAAATTAGCACATTCCTCAGGGTTGTATGAAAACAAGAGGTACTTATTTCAACAAAAATAGTCTTTGTTCATATTCCTTGGAATGGGTACATGGTGTCCAACACCAAACACAAATGGAGACTAAATTCTTGGCAGTTATATGTGGCTTCAAGTATTTAGGTATTTGCTACCATGTTGACACAGCCCTTCTGAATTCCAAAGCATAACATCGAAACTCTAATTAGGTCTCTTCTGTAATGTTTCCATTAGAGCCACAGGACCAATCTTCGTTCTTGGGCACAGTGCCATCTTCTCCCCCCTCCCTCTCTCCCCTGTTTCTTTCATCGGTGCAATCTCTTTACATCTGAACTTCCTGTTGGATTGGTTATCTTACTTTTCCTGTAAGAGCCCAGTTCAGTGCCTCTTCCATCAGAGTCACGTAGAGGAAGTACCTTTGGTGCATCTTCTTTCATCACATGAATGAGAGAAATGCAAAAATTTGGCAGCACAAATTATTCAAAGTCAATTAGGTAATTAACATTGAAGAAACATCAATATGTAAGAGTTTATTAGGGATAGAACCTTTTAAAGAATGTATTGTTAACAATTCTTAGTTAGAAGCTTTCTTGGTAAATAGAATATTGTTCCCCAGCGATTCTAAGTCTACATTCCATATCTGAAAATCAGTGTGCATGAACACGGAGTTGTTATTAGCAAAGTCATTAATTGCCATCCTGCTTGTTCTTCTGTTGTAGAGGATATTCATTTACTTGCTCTCTCTGACTGACAGGCAGTAATAACTCCAATAAGCTAATGAGACATCTAGTTAAATAAATATGATTTTAAGTTAATAAAAGTGTAAACATGATTTTAATGAGTTCCTATGCTAATAGAGTTTCCCTAGTTATGGGTCGATGTTGGTGGTATACATAAAGGGATGAATATAAGGTCCTTCTATGTTTAACTCTGTAGTTTACTAGATGTATGGTCTGAGTTGAGCTATATTAGCTCTCTAAGTGTTAGTCTCTGGGCTTAACCCATCAAGTTATGGTCAGGATCAAGCAGAATAACAGACATGGAAACTGTATGTTTTTTTAAAAAGGGAAGTGCTAAGCCGGGCATGGTGGCACACGCTTGTAATCCCAGTATTTGGGAGGCTGAGACAGGAGGATCGAAGGTCCACAGCCAGCCTCAGCAACTTGTGAGGCCCTTCACAACTTAGTGAGACCCTGTTTCAAAATAAAAATAAAATAGGGCTGGGAGTGTAGCTCAGAGGTAGAATACCTCTGGGTTCAATCCCCAGTACTACACACACAAAAGAAAAAGGCAAGTGTTATTTAAATGCATGAAAATAAATTTTAAAAACCTGTGAAGTAGGAGCCAGGTGTGGTAGAGCAAGCCTGTTATTCTAATACTTGGGAGGCTGAGACAGGAGTATCTCAGGTTCAAGGCATGTGGTAACTTAGTGAGACCCTGTTTCAAAATAAAAAATAAAATAGGGCTGGGGGTGTAGCTCAGAGGTAGAAAGCCCCTGGTTACAATCACCACTAACATACACACACACACACACACACACACACACACACACAAGTCTGTGGAATGAGTCTGTGGAATGGGTATATACTTGCATCTTCCTTTATAGCTTTGGTCCCTGCCCTACTCCCCCATATCTCCATTTTAGTTATTATTGTCCATTTCTATCTATGCATTCATAAAATGAAATTTATTTGTCATCTATTATGTGCCAAACTTGACTTTAGGCAACAGGACAGTGATAAAGAGATCGATCAAGAAAGCAATGGAAATTACTTATGTTTTAGAGTGTAAAACAGAGCTTAGTACCTTGAATCCTATATACTTTTCATCACATTCCTTAAGAATCCAAATGTTAGCTAGCTAACTTAGTAAACAAATATTCACCAATGGCCTTCTCTGAATGGCCTTTCAGAATTCACAAATGGGTTGTCTGGGGTCTTCTGGGGCTATAGCCCTTGTTGTGAAAACTTTGGATGCTTTTATTAGCTTTTTCACCTGGCTGTCAAAAATAAGATATTTTCACCAACCTTTAAAATACCAGGGTAGTCTGCTCACTCATTTTATATACACAAAAGCCTGGTTCTCCTGGTTCTTGTAGGAGACCGGTACTACTCTTCACACCAATAATAAAAAAGACCAAACCACTTTTTGTCATTAAAGAATTAAAGTCAGCCGGGCGTGGTGGCGCACTCTTGTAATCCCAGTACTTTGGGAGGCAGAGACCGGAGGATCCGGGTTCGCGGCCAGCCTCAGATCTCTCTCTCTCTCTCTGTCTCTCCCTCTCTCTCTCTCTCTCTCTCTTTCTCTCCCTCTCTCTCTCTCTCTCTCTCTCTCTCTCTCTCTCTACTTAGTGAGGCCCTCCGCAACTTCGTGAGACCTGGTTTCAAAATAAAGTATAAAAAATAGGGCCGGGGGCGTAGCGCGGAGGTAGAACGCCCCTGCGTTCAATCCCCGGTACTGCAAAAAAAAAAAAAAAGAATTAAAGTCAGAATACTATGGCGATTCATGCATATCCATATTTATAGCAGCACAATTTACAATAGCCAAATTATGGAACCAGCCTAGGTGTCCATCAACAGATGAATGGATAATGAAAATGTGGTATATACACAAAATGGCATTTTACTCAGCCATAAAAAAAGAACCAAGTCGTGTTACTTGCAGGAAAATGGATGGAACTAGAGAATATTATGCTAAGCAAGATCAACCTGTCTTAGAAAATCCAGGGTCTTATATTTTCTCTCATGTGTGGAAGCTAGAGAGAAAATAGGAAACAAAAGGGACTTATATAAACGAGGAGAGAAACCAGTAGAATAGTGGAAAGAGGTAAGAGAACTGATGAAGGAAACAGCTTAAATAATGCTATGTCCACATATGAAGGTATCACTACCAATTTCACTAATATGAATGGGGAGGGGTGGGTAGCAGGGTCTGAAAGAGAAGCACACCAAGATCTGTGTACATGTATGCTTGTTTGTATCACATTAAACCTCACTATGATGTATAACTAAAATGCACCAATAAAAAGTATTTTTTATAAAAGAAAATTATAGAGCACAGGCCTTACAGGAGACAAGTAAATTATTGGCAGTATAGAGTCTAGATAAATTGTATTGCCCCAAGTTCCCATCCCATTTTTTAATGGCCAAGAGAGAGGGTGAACATTTCTTGTTCAGAAATACATAGCATATTACTGATAGGTTATGTCTACCTAGCCAAACACTCATTGACACTACAATCTACATTTGTGAAGTTTTGTGTTTTTTTTTTTTGCGGTACTGAGGATTGCACCCAGGGCCATTCTACCTCCAGGCTACACCCCCAGTCCTATTTTTTATTCTTTATTTTGAAACAGGGTCTCGCTAAGTTGTGGAGGGCCTCACTAAGTAGCTGAGGCTGGCCGCGAACCCGGATCCTCCGGTCTCAGCCTCCCAAGTACTGGGATTACAAGGATGTGCCACCACATTCAGCTATTTGTGAAGTTTTGATAATTACTGGCATGTGGTCATGTTTCAGAAATTAGTGCACACATAAAAAAAAGTAATGTGAGAACGTAAAAGAAAAATAATGTGAGAATGTATTTAACTTTCTATGTTGAAGTTTCTTAATTAAATGTCTAACATGTTATCTCTTGGATCTGGTGTCTTTCTTGATCAAAGGACAAACCTTAGTGGAGTGAAGGAGGGGACCTAACTGAGGGAGATGAAAGGAGAGAGGAAGACTTGAAGAGGGAAACACGTCAGTGGACATGATGAACATACACAAACTCATCTAAGACAATTATTGTGCTGAACCTGGGAAGGTGGGGAGGGAGAAGGAGTGGAGTGGGAACTAGGGGAGGGCTCAACAAGTGTTTTGTGCATGTATGCCTCTATCACCCTGAACTGCATCAGGATGTATGATAACAATGCACCAATAAAAGAGAGAAAAGAGTACCAAACTGGAGAAGAAATTTTAAAAAAGAGTACATAGCAAATGTTTTCATTCCTGCTTAATAAGCATTCTCATTTTTATGATGTTAATATCCTTATGGTCTCAATAACTTCCATTGCTTTTTGAATGATCTCTTTAACACTGCTCTGTTTCCTAGAGTAAGGGAACAAGCCTTTCATCTCTAAGAAACTGACTTGATAATCCTTCAGCCAGTACAGATGTATGACTGGGGCGGAGACAGGAGTAGTTGAGGCAGCCAGCCTCAACTACTTAGTGAGGTCCTCCGCAACTTAGTGAGACCCTGTTTCAAAATAAAGAATAAAAAAATAGGGCTGGGGGTGTAGCTCGGAGGTAGAATACCCCTGGGTTCAATCCCCAGTACTGCAAAACAAACAAACAAAAAAAAACAACATATGAATCACTCTGGTCATCAACCCAGAAAATACCCTTTATTCCATGTGGATGGTGATGGTTTTATTCTTGAGATTTCCTTGCATAAGAGTATATAATATAATTACTTCCATCTTCACTGTTTTCAGAAAGTGAGGAAAAGGGAGCAGTAGGCCTCATAAACAGCTGGACTGTGTCCTTTTCTTTGCCTTTCCAGACTGACAAGGAATATTGTTCATTGCTTCTTTTAATGGCCATTTACAAGATTTAGCTTTCCTAAGATGGCCAAATAATTCTCCTTTATTGCTAAACCTCATACCTTGGCTCTCAAAGATCACTAGTTAGGTGAGCTTCCTGCATTTAGCTCCATGCTTCTGAAGGAAGGCAACCTATACCTCTGACCCCCATTAAACTAATTCAATAACTACCTTCTTCCCCCTATAAAAGATAAGACATCCCAAATATGCAGGATATCTGTTTTTGTATGATCTATGGCTCATATGAGATGTCATCCTTGAATGAAATGTTAAGGTGAATGAACAGAACAAGGTTGGGCAGGAGCACAATTAGGTACACTAACTGCAGCTTTCCTTTCTAATCATGTTAGGGTTCCTTTTTAAACACCTCAGCTCTCACACCTTTTCTTTCTCATTTTTATTGTTATTGCCCCATTTTACAGATAAAGTGAGGCTAAGAGAACTGAAGTAGTAACATCTCAATATTTGCAATTTTAGCTAGCATTGGTACTGACATCAGCACTTTCTTATTCATTCATACATCTTGAAAATACCTTCCTTGATACTGTGTTGAGACAGGCTAAATGAGCTTATTACTTAGGTTGATTAGATTTTTCTTGAAAAGCACATCTTTAAAATTTTTCAGAATGAAAAACTTATATAAGCTGGAGATAGTCTGATAATGAGCAATAGCCCAGTGACAAAGAAATGACCTTAAAAGGTAAGGAGTTGTGACCATGGAAGTGTTCCAAATGGGGCTGAGTACAACAACATGGAATTCCCATTGACAGTGGACACTAACACACGTTGATCATATTTGCCTCTTTATATAATAATTAGGATTTCCCAAAGCAGTTCTCAGTTGTTTACATGTCTAACCAGTTGTGCAATGATATTAATAATGATAAGCTTCAGAAATTTGGGGAGCATCAGACTTAAAGAGATCATCTTTTTGAAGTTTTACTATTTGTTCCATATTTTAATTTCCACTCAGTCTTCCTTTCCAATATCATTGGCATTCCTTTTTAGACTCATAGGCTCTTATGCGTACAGAGCATCCTAGAGATTACCTTGTCCCCTCCCTTCTCTCACCCCATTATACAGATGATGTAAGTGAGGTCATGAGAGGTGAAGTAACATCTCGACATTTGCTAATTTAGTGAGCATTATTACTGATTTTAGTTTTTTCCCATTTCCTTAGTGGTTTTCATCCTCACTGCAGTGTTATTTTTATTCGGGTTAAAGAGAATAAATAGTAAATAAAGTAATGAAAAATGTATTTGTCAGTTTTAAAGCCTATTAATTCCCTAATGACCATTAGTGAATATTTCACTTATAATTAGGTGCTTGAAAATATTTGGGTTTTAAAAAAGTTGAACATTCTCTCCTAATCTTATTGATGTGATTTATTTGCTAAGCATATTGTGTGTGTGTGTGTGTGTGTGTGTGTGTGTGTGTGTGTTTGTGTTACTAGGGATTGAACCCAAAGACATTCTACCTCTGAATTATACCTCCAACCCTAGTTTTATTTTGAAACAGGGTCTTGCTAGATTGCTGAGAATCTCACTACTTGCTGAGGCTGTCCTTGAACTTGTGATCCTCCTGTCTCAGCCTCCCATGTACTGGGATTACAGGCCTGGGCTGCCAGGCCTGGATAGCATATCCTTTTATTATAATGCAAACAGAGAAAATAAAAGCTCAGCACTTTGTTTTTGGAAAAGGGGCATTGTTCTGGTTTGCCTTTGGGGTCTTCTATTAAAAATTTGTACCAAAGTTATGAAAATTTGAAATCTATTGACAGCAAAT
Source organism: Glis glis (assembly GCA_004027185.1). Lineage (NCBI taxonomy): Eukaryota > Metazoa > Chordata > Mammalia > Rodentia > Gliridae > Glis > Glis glis. The sequence goes on along the minus strand of PVJS01007600.1, from coordinate 17,054 downwards.
ATATTGATATTATGAGAGTTAAAATTGAAAATTAAAAGCCAGGCGTGGTGCATGCTTGTAATCCCAGTACTTGGGAGGATGAGACAGGAGAATTGCAGGTTCAAAGCCAGCCTCAGCAACTTAGCGAGGCTCTCAGCAACCGAGTGAGACCCTGTTTCCAAATAAGAAATTAAAAAAAAATGGGCTGGGGATGTAGCTTGGAGGTAGAATGCCTCTGGGTTCAATCCCCAGTACAAAAAAAATGAAAATTAAAATGTAACTTTGTAGGTTGGCATTCAGGACCCCCAGAGGACTTTGTAAAAGTAGGACTTTGTAAAATAACCTTCCATCCTTCTGTGATACCAACAACACATTGCCACCTTGGTGAGTCCATGGGGAGGACAGTAGAAAATTGTGTGGATTTTCCTTTACTGTTTCAAATATGAGGACTTATAAGTCCTTTATAATGTCTATGGTGCTTACCCAAAAGCATTTTATAAAGGTCAACAAGAAAGGAAAAATTACAACAAAACACTACAATTCAAATGATGTTATATTCAGAATTAAATTTCATATAATTCAGACTTAGTTTTATCCATACAAACTGAATATTAAACATTTTTAAAGATTGGTAAAGAAGACACAAAATTAACATTTAAAACTGATTGACCGATCCTGAGGTTAATAGCAACTATCCATAGTGTTCTATGTAGGCACTGAGAATAACACAGAATTAAAAAACAACCTTGTCACTGAAACATATTTTTCTTCATACTAGGGTTTTCTAGAAAGACTTATTGAGGAGTGAACATACATTTTTAAAGTAGAAACTGTGCCTAGAAAAACCAAGGCAATCAGTAGGAACAGTATTTCATTATTATTCTTAGGTAATTAGTTCTAAGGTAAATATTTTTGGAATGCTACCTTTCCTTAGATTTTCAGTAATTGTAATCTAACCTAACAAAGACAGTAACCATAAGGATCCCATACCAGATTTCTTTCCTTGAGGTAGAACCCATTAAGTTGATACTGAATTTCTTTCTAAAGCTGAATCCACTGTCATATTGTTATTTTCTATAACTAGTGCTTAGTTGGTTTCTTGAACACACACACAAACACATCTGACTACAAATATGGCCTCTGAAAAATTAATCTATAATTTTAATCTGTATCCTTTTGTGTGCTGAAAACTGCTGTCAGATTGACACAGAAAACTAAATAGATCTAAAAGGGGGAAGAATGCTATAAAGAGCTGTCAAAACTACTTTGATGTTTCACATTTAGAGTGTTTTCTTAAAGGAAAGTAAAAATATGCAGCCTAGAATATTGACCTGTTAATTCCATCTACAGTGGACATTCTTAATTGCCAAACATGTTGCTAATCATATATCAAGTAATCTTACCTAATAAGCTCTAAGTATTGGCTAAAAAAGAGAGGTGGCATTTTATTTTTCTACTGTTTACAATAATCTCTCACTTTTAGAGTTTTGCATTTTCTCCTGTTATAACACCTCCATGTAAAAACTGTGCCCAAGACATTATGAAATGTGGCATTCACACAGGCCATTAAAAAAATACTAAATTTTTAGATACAGTTTTTGAAATAGCCTTTTGCTATCTTTTAAAATTAATGGACTTTGATTTTTCTCTTTGATCATGTAAATGGTAACTACTTTAGTTGAAATAAAGCCTTTATGAAAAATTACAGTATGGCCAATTTTAAATTGAATATATGAGAAGAATTTGTTTGGTTTCTGCTTCAAAATAAGAGTTCAAGATACCTTTGTTGAAATAGATAAGCCCTGCTGGCCATGTGTGGGACTCCAGCATCCATCCTACCTCTGGCTCCAAGACAACCATAATGGGAGGCAGGACACCTGGTAGAGATGCTTGTCTCCATTCAACTGTAAACTGCATGAGGACAGAGTCAGTCAGCATTATTCTTTCTATTATTGTTCTTTGTCTTTGGTGATCAAATTCAGGGCCTTGCATATGTTAGTCAAGTGCTCTGTCACTGAGATGCATCTCCAGCCCCCAGTATTATTCTTTCAGGTCAACCCTTGCACAATGTCCTCCTAAAAATCCTTGTCATGTGAATTAAATATTCTTTTTTTTAATTTGCTTTTTTTTTTGCAGTGCTGGGGATCAAACCCAGGGCCTTGACCATGCTAGGCAAGCACTCTACCACTGAGCTACCTCCCCAGCATTATTTCTTAAAACTAATATTAGCTGCATTGTGAATATTTTAATTTCTTATTGGTGAGAAATCTAGAAAATATGTTACATAAAATGATCAAGTTCCTTATTTTAAATATGCATATTAGCATTTTAATGTCTCTAATTATTCTTTAATGTAAAGTGAAGAGAACCCATGAGGTTTCAAGTATAGTATTGATTTTTAGACTATTAACAAAGGCATATTGCTATGATTATTTTCTAAGGAAAAAGTACCATATATGTGGGATACATCAATATAATACATCATGAGTAGAAAGAGAAAAAGTCCACTAGGTACCTGGTATTTTATTTTTAGGGTGTCAGACACATACATGTATGCAAGTAAGCCCATGTGGAAATATTCTGATGGTTAGAGCTAAGGAGGACAATTGTATCCAGAGTGATATGGATGTGTAGCTCTATGTTATTACCAGTATCAGTTAGACTAGCCCATGCTTTCATTTTATAAGTGGAGAAGTGAACATCACCAGGGGCCCATATCTCTCATTCAGCCCGACTCACTGATTTAGGGTACCACCTGGTATCTCTGGGCATGTATTAACCCTATACTGGACCAGAATGACTAGTCTGTGGACTCGTGGGCTGGAGAGGCTCAGTGCATTTTTGAAGCACAAACATTGGTAACTTGGGCTGACCGCACAATGATCCAATGAGATAATTCTTGTTATACATTTTATAAGTTTCTGACGTATTTGAATGGATTTCTGCTTCATATAAATCAGCTTCTTGAAGTAAAAGAAAGCTATAATTTATAAAAATTATGATGGTACTTTTATTCTCAAATTTATTTTTGACAAGTTAAGAGTAGCGGGGGAATATTCTACATGGAAGATACTTTTTTTCCCACATACTACCCATAACTGCTGGCCCAGCATGTCATGTACCATTTAGTAGAAGGAGAACTTGAGAAAGACCAATGCCATTTACTCACAGACAAACTCAGGTGGGCAAAGCAATGATTTTGCATTACATGCTGATGATATGCATATAAATTATAATACTTGGAATAAAAATGCCTAGAAAGGAGGACAATGGGCCTGTCCCAGTATTCAAATGTGTTTCAGTATGGATCAGGGGCTCATCCCAAGATAAATGAAGTTATAATATTGACCCAACTGTTTTGAAGTGGAAGATGACATCGGGTGTAAGGTATATTATTGAAATATTGTTTGACTTTAACCAAGATAACCCTTATCAATCTTTAACAGAAGAGGTGTGCTTGGTTAAAGAGTATCAAGTAAAAGAACTATAATGCTAGGACTGCTGATTTGAGTCATTTATGGGAATCTGCTTAGAAGGAAATGAAACTTGCATTGCTGTTGAGGAGTGGGTCCTTTATTACCTTCAGAAGGAAACAAGTACCCGCACCGAGGATGCTATGTGGTCCACATCAGAGCCAGGATAGCGGTGGTAACAATATCAAATCCCAGGCATTGGGGCTGAAGTTGTTCTCTTCCTAGCTCAGCTCAGATTAAATCTAAAAATAGACATTCATTTCTTGGAGTTATAGTATAACAGGGACATTGCCAATCCAGAACATATGTAGTGTTAGGCAAGCAAGACCATGAGATAAGTCAAACCACATCACAGGAATTACTGAAATATTTAGAATATTTAAGAATACATATGGCAGCCAGCCACAGTGGTACACTTCTGTAAGCCTAGTGACTTGGGTGACTGAGCCAGGAGGATTGAAAATTCCAGGCCATCCTGGGCAATGTGGCCAGACCCTGTCTCCTAATTTAAAAATAAATTAGTCAAAAGAGCTGGGGTCAAACATGGAGGCACATGCCTGTAATCCCAGTACTTGGGAGGATGAGACAGGAGGATCACAGGTTTGAGACCAGACTCAGAAACATAGTGAGGCTCTCGGCAATTTAGTGAAACCCTGTTTCATAATAAAAATAAAAGAGGGTTGTAGGTGTAACTCTTAAGATATAATGCCCCTGGGTCCAGTCCACAGTACCACAAAAAAGGGGTCTGGAATGTAGTTGAGTGGTAGAGCACCCTTGGATTCAATCCTTAGTACCTCGAAAAGAAGAAGAAACAAACAAAAAATAATACATATGGCACCTATGAAACCTTTGTGGTCCCTAAATGATGTGTCATGGAGCTCATATCATCAAAACTAAATTTCTTGTTATCTGAATCAAATCTCATCCTGCCCCATGCACATCTCTACCTCCCCAAATCTAACATTACTCCACCCAATGTAGGTGCTGAAAGTATTCCTGACATTGCTATTTAAATAATAACTATGTTGTCATTAATTCTGCTTTTATTGGCAGTTTTATGATACTAAATGCTTCCTATTTAAAATGACAAGCACCTCGATGCTGTATTTTATGCAGTGACATACTGTGTATACACTGATGTTATGTGGATAAAAAATATGCCAGGTGCGGTGGCATACACCTGTAACTCCAGTACTTGGGAGGCTGAGACAGGAGGATCACAGGTTCAAGGCTAGAGCATGGTAGTGAGACCCTGTTTTGAAATCTAAAAACATTTTTTAAAATAGGGCTAGTGATGTAACTCAAATGTAGAATGCCCCCCCTGGGTTCAATCTCCAGTATCACACATGCACACACAAACAAGCTATGGATATTCATAAATGCTTGGTGAACCTGCACTTAATAAAATAGTATAAAATTAATTTTTTTATTTTGAAAAAATGGACATTGAGGAAGTAAGTCCCTTCCAGAGCCTATTTCTTTTTAAAACCAAGTGTTCTACCCTTTACGTTTGAAAATACTATGATTCTCTGATTCCAGAAAATAAATGCACAATGTAAGTGTGGATAAAGAAAAAAATTCATTGCTACTTATAATAAAAATCTCTTGTGAGATCTTATTGCCTTGTCTTTTTGAAACATATTTATTAATTTTGTTCAAGAAAGTGTGTGTGTGTGTGTGTGTGTGTGTGTGTGTGTGTGTGTGTAAATGTAAGAGACAATGAGAGGTAAAATTTCCCTTTCTACTAAAGGGAGACAGAAATTTCCAATTCCTAATTTTAATTACTAAGGAGATAGAAAATTTCCGTGCAGTAGTTCTATTTAAGTCAGCTTGTAAGAAAATCATGAAACCAATAACCATCTGATTTTTTTCTCCACCAAGTGAAGATTTGGAGGCCATGACTTCCCTCTCTAACCATAGTAGATTCTCATTTAGAATGTAAGAGATTTTTATATCAAATGAGGTCAAAGCATCATCTCACCAGAGTTTGTCCTTAAAATTTATGCCAGAGCACCAGATCATACCACAACCTCATATTTGGTTCTAAAAAGGGACCCTGTTCCCCTGTGACAAGCACAGAATAACATGAACCTTAAAATGTATTTAATATAATTTTCTTATTTTCTGGGGTATCTTTCCCACCCCATTTGTGTATTCCTCTATATCCCTGCTATTTGCTTAGAGCTTTATTTTTCTTAAGGGATGTATTTTTTCAGAGTAGTTTTAGGTTCACAGAAAAATTGAGAGGAAGGTACAGAGCTTTCCCAAATACTCCCTACCCAGACATGTTCGGCCTCCCCCATTATCAACATCACTCACAAGAGTGGCACATCAGTTACAGCTGATGACCCTACATTGACATATCACTATTACTCCGAGTCCACCGTTTTCATTAGGGTTTGCTCTTGCTCTTCGACATGCTTTGAATTTGGAAAAATGTATCATGCCACGTATCCACCATTATAGAATCATCCATAGCATTTTCACTGCCTGAGGAATCCTCTGTATTCTGCCTGTTCATCCTGCCTTTCCTCTAACCCATGGCCACCACTGATTTTTCTCTTGTCTCCACAGTTTTGTAGAGCTCCATTATTTTACTTATAAAAGTACTTCTCCACATTATGTCAGGATGGTCACCAGTACTAGAGGTATTGATGGCAAAGATATTCCCCTTGGGGGCAAAATAATAACTAGGGCATCATTATAACAGTTTTGTCCAATCACACAAGATCTGTTATTGCTTTCTCTCCAGCTCACTCTTACAATAGCCTAAAAAGATGGACAGAAATAATGGATGTTCTTTGGAAGAGTACATCATTGTTTTTTTCTGAATAAGGGGAATAAATGATAATCCTTTGCAAATATATGGTATTTTATAATTTCACTTTTCCACTAACATTATCATATTTATACTCTAATGCTTCTCATAGGGAGATATTGGTCTACTGGAATTTAAGAAAACTATCTCAAAAGGAGAGGTGGGATTAGAGTTTGCCAGATTCTAGTAATCAGTATGAAGTTGGCTTATACTGATTAGAATATATATATACTGAAAAGAATAGTATCACTCTGTTGAAGAATTAGTTACATTTTCTTCTAAAATGTGGTTGCTTTAAAAATATTTTAAACAAGTTAATCACTTGCCCTTTAAAATAGTTCTCGATGTGTATGGGATTTTGAGTGCTGTGGAAAAGTGTATGTTCACCTGTAATGGAGATCTGTATTATTCCTGTGATAGCTACAAAGCTTTGACCATTGTATTTGATCCTGGAGAAATACATGGATACATGCTTAAAGTCTGGTCGACATCATTTCAAAATGATTTAAATTCTTCATCTTTCTCAAGACTTCTTTTTAAAATAATCCCTTTTCCTTAACTCATATAAACTCTGTAGATACCCCAGTGCCACCGTGCTTTGTCAGCTTGTCCTTCTCTACAGTAAGAGGGGACTCTTCCTTGACCTGTTTCATAGTCTCACTCCTGGCTTTTAAACACAGACAGCCTGTACACACCCTGCTTTCTGACATCACAAAATGTGGCAGACTGAGTGGTTTTAACCATAGGAACGTATTTTCTAACATTCTGGGAAATCTTGGAAGTCCAAGATCAAGGTGCCTGCAGTATTGGCTTCCTGAGTCCTCTCGTCTTGCCAATGGCCGCCCTCTTACCATCTCTTCCTATGGCTGTGCCTCTGTGCATGTGCGCCCCAGTATCTCTGTGTGTGTCTGAATTTTCCCTATTTCTAAGGACACTAGTCAGATTGGATTATGATCCACTCTAACAGCCTCATTTTAATTTAATCACCTCTTTATAGACTGTCTCCAAATACAGTCACATTTTGAGATGCTGGGGGTTATGGCTTCAACACATGACTTTTTTATTTTTTTGGATGGGGGCACAATTCAGATCATAATACAGAGTAGAGGGAGGAAAGAGACTGGTCAAATTTCCATTTTAAAATCAAACTCAGAGATAAATGGATGAATTCAATGACCAACGAATTCCTTTTTAGATAGGTCAGGTTTCTCTCTAATATTGGATCTGAAAAGTATGCCTATATCACAGAAGAGAAGGTTAGCTCCTATAGAAATTATCTAACTAACTTTGTCTTTTTCTATTGATCCCCTTAAGAGTGGGAAGTGAAATAGAAAGGCAAACAGAAGTCGAGGTAAATAAAAAAACAAACCCTGTTAGATAGCTCTAATCGGATAGGAGATTTCATGAAACCAAGGCTCAGAAAACCTACAAGCTGTTGGCTTGGGTGAAAGAGCTTAAGAGGTGTGCTGGACATCAATGTACCAGAGTCCCAGGTGAGCCTAAGTAATGAAGCTCCAACTAGTTCTTAGATAGGGGACTGAATATCTAATGTTGCCTGAACTTCAGGCTCTTCATGAAAATTTATTATTTATTTATTTTTGGCGGTACCAGGGATTGAACCCAGGGGCATTCTACCTCCAGGCTACACCCCCAGCCCTATTTTTTATTCTTTATCTTGAAACAGGGTCTCATTAAGTTGCGGAGGGCCTCACTAAGTAGCTGAGGCTGGCCACGAAACTGCAACCCTCCGGTCTCAGCCTCCCAAGTACTGGGATTACAAGCTTGCACCACCACGCCTGGCTTTCTTCATGAGAATTTATAAAATGTATTTCTTTGTGAAAATTTGTGAACTTGAAAAAAAAACTGTTGGGGTCAAATCAATCACATCCATGTGTCATATCTGGATGGTTACTTTCTTTCTAAAAGTACGTTGTACTACATGACTTTATCTTCGTTTTAATCCAGGTATCATGTAACACCCAACTATATCCAAAATCTTATTTTAAATGCTTATTTCTTAAATATTCACCATAGTTTTTGAAAGAACAATGAAAATAATAGAAACAGGAATCTTGGGACTCCTTTTCTTGGTGACACCAGGTGAAGCCTGTTGGAACCAAGTCACTACTGCTCCACCTAGTGGCAGCATGCTCTAATTGGAGGTTAAGCATCCCTTTGGAAAAACATCGAAGACAAAAAACGTGCCCATTTCAATCTCTGATCCCACACTAACCTTTGGAAAGATCAGAATAATGTTCTCCTAAATGAGTAGCATGGGGGCCCAGACTACGAAAGTCTTATGCTTAGAATTCCTGCCATTGGACCATCTTGTACGTCACGCTACCTCACTGTTGACTCTGAACTTAAGATTTAATACATAGAATCAAATGATTGTAAGATTATTAAATATACCTTGATTGTAGGATAATAAAGAAGGAATTATATGAATGAGTACATGGGGCTATTGGCCTCGTCAGGAAACTTCCAGCTCTCACTTTCTCAGGAATGCCTCCCAAACTCCTGGGACTGGCATGGGAGTGTATCTATACCTTGTAACCCCCACGCCCCCGCCTTCCCATGCACATCTTATGCATGGCCCTCATCAACTCCTCATTTCTTTTATTCTATAACCACAGAAGACTCCTCAATGTTGATAAAAACTTACTAGTCTTCCTTCCCTTTCCCTTCCTTTCTCTTCCTTTCCCCCTTCCATTTCTTTCCTCATTCTCCATGTATGAAGAGTTTATGCATTTTCAAGGATTAAATACAGCTTCTTCCTGCTTCTGGGGCTCAATCAAGAAGGAAACTTTATCACTTAATCTTGTGCTTCACAATTGTGTGAACTCTTCAACTGCAAGGGCTATTTATCAATTTTGACATCATTAACCATTTAGAACATGGACAGAATTTAAATGTTAGCTGAACTATAAGACTACCTGAACTATATAGTTATTTCAGCAGCTACCCAGGAATTAAATACCCAATATAATGTTTTGCAAATTTCATGTTAACCTTCTCTTTCTCTTCCTACCTCAGTCAGCTTATCTATAGCTGATTTACAAACAAAATATATAGAAATATAGAGTACAGGAAAATTTATCCTTGTTTATAGTTTTATTGATCTTTTTATAAGAAATTATAAGATATACTATATAAATTTTTTGCCTTTGCTTGAAAATATCTGACTATACGTGTCAGAAACTAAAACTTGTCGAGTCTAGCATAATATCTCCTTCACATATTGTTCTCCTTCTCCCACACAGTAGTTTTAAATACAGCTTTTCAAAAGTTGAATGCTAGAAATTTACATGCTGATTCTATTAGGGAAAATGGTCAGATTCTATTCATACTGAACACAAGCTAAATTGGTGAGATACTGTGACACTTTGCCACTTGGCTTCAAGAGAATAGAATCAGTATTGAGGTTGGCTTCCAATCCTGCTTCTTTCCCTTTTATAAAATGATGGGGTTTGACTTAGAAAAATTCCATGCTTCCTCTTAGCACCATCTCTACTAATCCAGACAAATACTAAGGAAAAAAATGCTAAATCCCAATCTGCAAAATATCTGAAAAGAGAAAAGCCTATCGCTGTGCAGGGTAGCACATTTCAGAGGGAACTAAATCAAATACTAACTGCTTATCAACCATTGAATACCAAACTTGGAAAATGAAGTTGTAGGCAGGTAAAAGAACTTAAGGTGAACAGAAGAGGAGACATGACTAATATTAAACAAAACCTTTTTCAATTGTTTTTGAAACTGTGAATATGATTTTTATTATATTTTTATAGAGGGCATGAAAATCAAAACAGGAAATGAGCCCACATCATTTCCTTTTCAGATAAAGTAGCATCCCACGAACTAAAATTTAAAAGGAATTATACTGATAGTTTTTGTCGTCAGTGATCAGAAGAGGAAATTGCTTATTCATTTGCTATTTACAAAATGGCTTTACTAGGATGAATTTATAAAAAATGAAGTGAACAGCCTTCTTACTAGTCAGCTTAATATGTGCAGAACCATAAATAAGAATAAGTCATGTACATTTCCCTAAGTATTTATCAAATAGCATTTTATGTAAGTCTTTATGCAAAGTGGTGGAGTTATGTAGACATGAACCTGACATTATGATATAGCAAAACAATGAATTTAATGTTAAATGATTCACATGTAATTCTCTAAGTGTTCACAATAGATAAAACAGCATTTTTAGACCACTTATATTTTTCAAGGCCCAGAATACTATTTTTATGTTAATACATGTTAATGACTTACCAAATTAAAATATATTTGTATTTCTACATAATTTGTTCTCAATTCAAGAAAGAATTAGTATGTTTTATAGATTGACACCCCACATGAAATAATTATCTTTTGTAAGCTATCATGGAATGTGAAAAGGATGTTGATTCATACCTGTGTAGTGTATGTGTGTGTGTGTGTCAGAGGGGGGGGGGAGAGAGAGAGAGAGAGAGAGACTGTAGGACCTCCGAGAATGTATGCTTCTTCTGCTTATTTTTAATGTTTCTCTTTCACCAATGAATTTTTCTAAAACAATAAATGGCTATTTCCTTTTAAACTATAGACTCTTTATACCTCAAGTTATAACTTTTAAGTTTCAATTAAAAAACTTTTCAAGAAATAAAAGTGAAAATGCAAATAGTTGGGTCAAATTCTGAGTGTTGCTATGTTGATTCAAAGGAAGCTTAGCTCTGGAACTCACCTGTACTAGGCTTGATGGGCTATTCCCAATGCTATTTCACCAAACTATTCCAGGCATTGGCAACAGGCCGCATCCCTCCATTCATTCACTCATTCTCAAACATTTATGGAGGAGCTGCTAGGTGCCAGATGTTATGCAACACTCAAGGAGAAATCAAGTAAGTTGTACTTAGTGACATCATAATTCCAAATACATATATGTAATATAAAGTGATCATTATATTAGGAGAGCCACAGATAAATGGCTGTTGTGGAAATCAGAAGTGGAAAAGATGATTTTCAGATGATAGGATCAGAGAAGATTGTGGGAAGGGGGCTGAATTTGAAGTAGGTCTTTAATAATAGGTGAGATTTGGATTTGCAGTTCAGATAAAGGACTTGCCACATGGGAACAATAAAACACAGTAAAACACATATGTAAATTATAACAGAAATTGTGAGAGGTAGAAGGTATGTAGATGCACACATGTGGATGCATGTGTATGAGGTGATTTAGCAGCCTGATGATGAAGAGGGTGAACTATCCATACATGTCTGAATCTTAATTTTTATGGATTTGCAAACAAACGCAATATAAATGAGAAGATAGGTAGAGAAAATGTTCATGTTTGAAGAATCATTTCATCCATTTACCTTGTGTGTATGTGTGGGAGGGCAATTACTGGGGATTGAACTCTACTAAGCTATATACCCAAGCCCTTTTTATTTTTTATTTTGAGACAAGGTCTTGCTAAGTTTCCAAGGCTAGCCTGGAACTCATGATCCTTCTGTTTCAGCATTTCAAGTACTAGGATTATAGGCATGCATCACCATGCCAAGGCCTGCACCATTTTTATAAGGTCTGAGAAGATGCTTTGAGTAAGAAACTTGCCAACTTTTAGTTTGCTAGGAAAAATTACTCTAAGGTCAAGCAAAAGTTTTGAGTCACAAATGAATCAAACTCAAAATGTGCATTAATAGGACCATTGGGTAGTAGTATGTCTAAATTTCACACTTGGGTGGGCCTGCTCCTGTCTTTTCACTCAACATTCTCTCCACAAATGCCAGTTCCATGCTGAAAAATACAATGTTAATCATTCCTAGTTAAGACCATCCATCAAGCTTACTCTTTACCATGTTTATGCAGAAAAGGATCGCCTCTTTTCGCCTTTTGTTTTTGTTTTTTGTTCCTACTTTATCGGATCGTAAGAGCAAAATACTACATACAATCCAAATGGCTTAAAACAAAGTTTGTTCACTGTAATACTTAAGCAAAGTAACAATGGCTATTATATTAATGGGAGCACATTGTTCAAAGTCACTTGATTAATGGAAAATATGTTGAATTATAAGTACAAGCCTATGTCTGTGGTCCATTCTTAATCCGTGAAAAGGCATAAATAATAACCAATGCACCCACAGTGGCATGGTGAGGGCAGGTCCCTGGATGGAAGTGTGTGTTCTAACCCTGATTCTGCAGCTACCCAGCTGCATGATCTCGACTGGGTTGTTTCCTCACCTGCTAGGCCTCACTTCCGTCATTTGTGAAATGGAGGATCAGACTACACATTTGCAACTCTACATTTTAAGGTTAATTTGCTCATCATAAGGACAGAACTTCCTTTGTTTTTAGTATGATTTATGAGATCAAATATGCTTGTAATCCCTTTCTCCAAATGATAGTATGTCCAAAACACAATAGAGGTTAATGATATTCCATAAACCAGGACTTCAGAGAAAAGCATAAAGCAAACCAAGCCTCTCTCTCTTTTGCTCCTCTTTAGTCTTTAGTGGTGAACATGTTTACTTTGAATTCCTGATTGAGGACTCATCATCACAGCAAGAAGTATTGCAGCAAAGATGTAAAAAAAAAAGAAAGAAAAACAGCTCTGGCTTTTCAGTTCCATCAGAGCTGTTTGTCTAGCAGATTACTCTTTAGGCTGCTGAAATGAAAGCGGCTGGTGTGACAGTGCACTCAGATTGAGTCTGAGCAGAGCACACCTGTGCGGTGTGGGTTTACAGCACTCCTAGGGATATAATGTCAGGTCTCAGTCTACTGTCACCCGCTGTGTACCTGCACTTTCCCGGGATTCCTTTGCTTTGCTTTTTAAAAAATTTTACATTCCCTCCAGATTAATGAAAAGGATTTGCTGTGTGTGCTGCACCTCACAGCAACAACACAGCCGTCCTGCACCACAGGCGCTCTGTGGTCATAGCGCATCACAGCCCACATTTCTCATTCATTGACCATTATATCAGTCCCTCGTGGTGAGCTGCTTCAGTCACTGAGCTTTGTAGTCACTTCCAGGAAGACCGGGTTTAGATACAAGTGTAATTTAAGCCTAATGAGCAGGCGAGTAACACAAGCAAATTCTTGAGTCATTTCTACTCAATGGGTATAGTTATATGTCATGGCTACAATGACAGATCATCCCCAACAAAAAGCTTTATTGGATTTTCACAGGTGAAATGCCATTGCCCTTTGGAAAGCTCACAGTGTTCATCTGGTTCTGATTATAAACGTAGGTTGTATTGGAGGAGAAATTTGGGGGCCCACTGGGTGTTGACATTGACGCAAATCATGGAGAATCTAAACAATGAAGCATATAGAGCTCAAGTAAGGATGGGTTTTGTTCTGGTTGATACACACACATGCACGCACACATGCACACACACGGGCACACATACATATATGGTATATATTCCTTATACTGAGGCCTAAGTTTATTCTGCTGATCTAATCGCCAGCACAAAGAAGATGGGGCTACCAGGTGTTTCCTTGTTCCCTCTTTCACTCATCCAGTCCATGTTGGGGGTTGCTTACTTAATGGGCTCTTCATTGATCTTCCTCTAGCGGTTTTTCACAGGAAGGTGCCATTTATTTCTATAGAATCAGGTGACCTTGTGGTTTATTCTTACAGTCATGAGGTATTTGCTTGTTGTCTGAGCAATTTCCACTTCATAGTTTATGCTTATGGGAGGTAAACTAAACCTATCTTAATAATTGTACTCCATACTAGAGGTCTGAAAGCCATCCATATTTAGCTAGTACATTAATTGTACTCGACCCCCAGTTTTTCCCCCTTAGTTTACCGTTTGAAGTAGTAATACATTTATGCATATGAAAAAATAAATTCTTTTTTTAATGAGTCAAACACAGTGGAGTATCTTCATTACCATGAATATAAGGTCCATGGTAGGTGTTCCAGATCAATAGAGTGACAGTAAGGTGGCTTCCCACCAGCCCTATTTTTATTTTTGAAACAGGGTCTCACTAACTTGCAGAGGGCCTCACTAAATTGCTGAGGCTGGCCGCGAACCTGCGATCCTCCTGTCTCAGCCTCCCAAGTACTGGGATTACAGGTTGGTGCCACCGCGCCCGGCTCTATTCATAGAGGTCCAGAGTGATGTAAACATACTTGCATACAGCCCTCATGTGTTTCCCTCTGTGTCCCTCCCCTCCCCATAGATAATATTAATAGTGGAAGGGGAGGAAGGCAGGAAGGTGAAAGGGGAGATCTGATAATAAATCTGTTTCTCGTAGCTGTGTTCTTCAGCTACCCAAATCACTTCCCAGGAGCCAAACATTGTTACCAGATTCTTGTGTATCCTTCAAGAGATTTCTCCAAACATAATACAAGCCAATACCTATTTGTATGTATGTACATAGATGTGTATATTTAACACAGATGGCGGCATGCACAAATATATACGTGCTCACATTGTATATATGTGTGTATTTAATATAAATGATAATACAAATAAACCCTTCTGTTCATTCACTCATTCTCTAACGTTCATGGAGGAGTTACTAGGTGCCAGAGTCTATGCGAGACTCAAGGAGAAATCAAATAAGTTGTACTTACTGAGGTCATAATTGCAAATAATCGGAAATATACATAATGTTATATTATAAAATGTGATAATTATATTAAGAGAGACACAGATAAATGCGTGTTTATACACACAAATACATACATACTTACAGATTGCTTTTTTTACTGGTGCATTGGAGTCTTACATCACAGTGAATATCAATTTGATGTTAACATACATGCACACAACTCTTAGTGCCCTTCCACCTCCTCCCACCCATATGAAGTACCAAGAATGATGTTGGTTTATTCTCACATGTACATATTGTTTATGATAGTAATTCCACTGATTTGCTTCTTTCTTGCCCTTCCCCTTCCCTTGTACCACTTCCCTTGCCCCACTAAGGGTTCTTCATTATCAACCGGAGTCCCTTGTGTGTCCCCACTACTCCCTAGGTTACACACATTAATGAAAACATATGACCCTTCTTTTTTGTGATTGACTGATCTCGCTTTTTTTTATGTCTTGAGGACTTTAATATATCTTGGAGGTCTTTCAAGAGCAATATGGAATGAGCTGTTTTATTCTCTTCTAGACCTGTATAATATCCTATGTGTGGAAACATGGATGTATTTAACCAATACCATATTGAAAGATATTTAGATTTTTTTCATATTTGGATAGTACATACACCTTTAGTACAAACATAGCCTTGAATATACTCCATTTTGTACATGTGCTATTGTATCTGTCAAAGGGTATGCACATGGTAATTTGAGATTTTACTCCTACTTTTTACTTCTATCTATATCCCAGAAATTTGGTATTCTGTGTTTATTACTATAAATTAAAGCTATTTTATATCTCTCATGATTTATTCCTTGACCCATGGGTACTCTATAAGTTTGTTGTTTAATTTGCAAATATTCAAAAATATTCTCTGTAAGATTTTGGATTTTTGTATGGGTGAGTATATAGCTTGGTGAATGTTCCATATACACTCAATAAGAATGCTAATTCTGCACATGTTTGGTATAGTGCTCTACAACATTAATTAGGTCAAGTTTTTAATAGTATTCACATTTTCTGTATCCTTATGGATTTTTTTCTATGTGTTCAATCAGTTGCTGAGAGAGGAGTATCCAAATCATTAATCATGATTTTGGATTTATTTAATTTCTTATTTTAGCTCTTCTGCTTTCAAAGTACTATTATTCAGTACATACATATGTGGGATATTATGTCTAGGTTCTGAGGCATTAACCCTTGACCACTGTGAAACGTTCCTTTTTACCTCTGATATTACTCTTCATATCGGAGTGCTCTTTGTTTGATATTAGTATAGCCATACCTACTGTGTGTGCGCGGGGGGGGGTTATTGGGGATTGCACCCAGGAGCATTTTACGTCTGAGATACACCCCATCCCTATGTTATTTTTTATTTTGAAACAGTATCTCACTAAGGGCCTTGCTGAGGGCCTCCCTAAGTTTCTGTGGCTGGTCTCAAACCTGCGATCCTTTCTCAGCCTGTCAAATACTGGAATTACAGGTGTGAGCCATCATGCCCAGCCCATACTTACTCCTTAATGCTTACTGTTTATATGGGTATATATTTTTCATACATTTACTTTTAGCCTATACGAGAATTAAAGGTATCAATTTTTCATACATTTACTTTTAGCCTATATGAGAATTAAAGGTATCACTTGAAGACAGAATATTATTAAGTCTTGCAGTTTTAGTCAATCTAACAGGCTTTGCTTTTTAATTAGGATGTTTACTCCATTTACACTGAATGTGATGATCTATATGGTTGAGTTCATATTTGCCATCTTGCTATTTGTTTTCTTTTTTTGTTGTTTTTTATGTTCATTTATTGGTGCATTATATTTATACATTTTGATATATGTCAGGGTATGAACATCATACATGCACACATTGCACATTTAGTCCTCCCTCCAATCCCACCCTATTTCCTCCCCCTTCTCTCCCTTTCATGCTCCGGATAGTGATTGAGTCTTATAGGTTTGTGTATGTACATCGTGTGTTATAGTGTGTTTCCCTCCACCCCCCTCCCAACTCCCTCAGTTAGGTCACCTTCTTTGTCCATCTAAAGATTTCTTCTTCCCTTCTAAGTCCCTTCTAAGTCCCATTCTATCTAGCTCCCACAGATTAGGGGGAACATCCGATTTTTTACTCTTAGTGACTTACTAATATCACTTAGCATGATGTTCTCTAGTTCTCTCCATTTCCCTGCAAATGATGTG